>LOEQ01004596.1:87646-135479 GCA_001685075.1 Bramus lutescens
TTGGGGGGTTGGGATGGTTGGGATAGAGGAAGGGTGGTTATGGGAGCAGGGAAGCAGATAATCATTTTCTAGCTCAGCTCATCATCTCTCTTCCATCTTCATTGGGGGCATTCTAAGTCCTTTGCTCCTGACCTTGGGTTTGGACATGTGACCTCCCATGACCAATGAATGACCCGTTAACAGATTTGCCATAGCAAAACGCTAGATCTGTGTTTATGCTTTGGACTTGGCCTTTTGTAGTTTTATCAGTTGTCATGAGTTAGCATGCTCTTAAGTAGCTTCTAAAAACTGATGGAGATGAATGACCAATGGTGGCTTTGATCTGTAGCTTTGTACCAACTCTAGCTGAGCTCACCTACAGCCGAATCCTAGATAACCAGTGTATTTATGATCAAGAAGGAAGGGCACATTGTTGTTTGCTGCTGAGTTGTAGGAAAGTTTTTACTCAATATTGTTGTGACTGTATCTAAGAGATCCAAGAGGACGCTGTTTTAAAGGTTTTTGTATCTAAGAGATCCAAGAGGATGCTGTTTTAAAGGTTTTTTTTTCTGGGAACTGATTTTAGAGCATTGGCTTTCCATGTAGAAACCATTTCATAGCACCAGCCTGTCACAGAACCACCATCAAAGTAGGCACTATTCAGGGATTGAAATCTGTCACAAGGCTGCAAACAGTACAGATCTAGAAGAAGGTTTTGGTTGATATTGGCTGTTTTCCCAAATCTGCTTGTCCTTGAAAATTGTTTAAAGGGTATTATGGTAGTGGCTTCCTCTTTTTGTCAGATCAAATAATTGTATTTTCTTAGTTGTAAAAAGGGAAGTGAATCTGCAGTCTCTTTAATTATGGAAAGAGCCTATTAAAATTCCATTTCGTTTTTTAGAAGTAAACATATAAAGGAAGCTGGAGGAGGCCAAGCACCTTTTTAAAATAATGATTGTCTTGGGCTAATTTCTTTACTGTGCCTTCAGCATCATTAGATGCCAACCCTACTGTGTGGTCTCATTTGCAATCAAAACTGATTGGAAAGTCTGGGGTGCCAAAGACCTCCCTAAAGCAAAGGGCTCAGAAACCTGGCCAATGTTTAGCCTGTTTACTCTCAACATTACTTTTATTTATTTTCCCTCAAGTTGGGGTGGCTTATGGGAGTGGGACGGGGACAATATTCTTGTGTGTATTGTAATACAGCCTTCAAAAGAGAATACTGAAAAAGAGAAAAAGATACTTTGCAAAAGCTGGAGCTTTTCGTAGTATTTTTCTTATTGCATATATAATCTTGATCTAAGATACTTTGCAAAAGCTGGAGCTTTTCGTAGTATTTTTCTTATTGCATATATAATCTTGATCTTTCCCTTTGCTCTGAGCTCCCCCCTCTGGCATTCACAGCATATTTTCTTTTCTGCATTTGCAAACCTCAAAGCTTTCCCACCAAGTCATTTTGCAGATACTGTATACTGTGCATTGACACTAGGGGTGTTTTTGTTTTCTAGAGAGTAGGGTAGAATAGACTGGGGAGGCAGAGAAACAGCCTGCAACATTTACTAATTTTGAATCAGTGTAGGATTAAGTACAAAACCCAATCCACCATTTATATTGCTTAAAAATACTTTGAGCTTGATAATCCTTTTTCTGTCCTTGTGTGCCAAGTCTGTTGTGAGATCATGGACAGATCCATCTGGTTCTTTGCTTTTGTAATTAATTATCATTTTCCTGCTATGTCATATACTCTCTCTCCCCCCTCTCTTTCTTTGTCTCTCAGTGTATGCATCTCTGTCTCTCTCTGTGTGTTTTAAATTTCTGCTATGTCATATTTTCTTTAAAAAGAAAATTAGTAACACCCAGGGTTTTGCTTTTGTTTGTGTTTTTCATTAATGTACTGTTTTAAGATTCTGATTTTCAGTGTAACTTAAATTTCCATAAAACAGAATCTTATCTTTGAAGTGTAAACATTATAATAATGGAAAGTTGTGTGCTATGTATTTTTCTAGTTTGATTACTTTGTCAAACTATACTTCAGATTTTTCTTTTTTTTTCTATTTATTACTTTATTGAAAATAAACTTTTTTCCAAACAGTATATTCTGATCACTTATTTCCCCTCCTTGATCTCCTTCCAGATCCTCCCCACACTGTACCCATCCAACTCCATGCCTCTTTCTCTCTCTATTTAGAAAACAAACAGGCAAATAGAATGAAAAAACAATCAAACCAGAATGAAAAACAAGCACAGAAAAACAAAACAAAAACCATGAGAAATATAGACAGATGTGCACACACACACATACATACGCACACACACCAACAATAAAAACACAAATTCAGAAACCTTTTTAATGATTGATGTGTATTATCTTAAACTTGGTAGTGATGCTTCTGTTGAACTTTATCCACATTTCCTTTGTTAGCTATTTTATAGTAGGTCAGAGGCTCCTCTTCATTCATGGAGACTTGCATAGTTTCCCTTACTCAGAACTACCCCCAGTCTTTTATTTCTTTTTATCTGATTCTGTCTGCTTCTCATACCATCTGTCTGTTTCTTTTTCCTCCTATGCTGTTTGGCTGTTGATCATTCTATCTAACTCCTTATGTTTATCTTAGAGGAGCTTTTCAAGTTTTTAATTTGCTCAACTACTGGGATGCAAGTTGCAAAGATAGAGAACAAAGGTGTTTAGCAATGAGTGAAGATGTGATCAGAAAACACTCCTTAGTATCAAATACATAAGTTGCTCTCTATGGACTATAGACCATATTTAAATTTGCACTCAATATGTTCTTTGATTCCTATTATTCTGAATGATCCAGGCTACCAGATAAATTATTACCTAGCATCAGGAGAACTCATTTAAAAACCTTTATTATAAGGTCCTATATTTTAGTCCTTTCTGCCTGTATTTCAATTAGTTAAATCTTAGATATTCAATGGACATTCATTTCTAGGAAACAATACTCCATCATCTTATTAATTTCCAGAACTGTCTGGGTTACACATATAGTTACTGTACTCCCTTTATAATGCTGTCTCACTTTTGTTGATTGGATAAGTAAATGAGCATATTATTTAATTTTCCTGTTGCAATGATTAAATACCCTAAGAAATCCAAATTAAGGGGAAAGGGTTTATTTCGACTCATAGGTGAGGGTACAGTTCAAAATGGCAGCAGGAGCGAAGCAAAGCAAGATGAATGCTGGTACTGAGTTTGGGACTCTAGCTCATGGAATGGTACCTTCCATAGTTAGTGTGGTTTTCCCAGTTCCTCTACTCTAGATTGTCCTTCACAAGCAGTTGAAGCTTTTCTCTTAGACAATTCTAGATTGTGCCAAGTTGAAAGTTTAACCGTGACAGTGAACAGTGATGCTTTTCACAATGAAGCATGTGTCTCCCACCCCCGTTCTTTAGTCAGATATCTGGTTATAATATTTTTACATCTAATGATTTCTTATTGATCTTTTACTACCCATGTTAGATATTATGGAACATAAGAATGACCTTAGTAGTGATCACTGTTATTAATTATTATTGCATTTAAGCGGTAGAATTAACCCAGTGAAGTGATTCAAGAGATTGCTATTCTTGTGCCACTGATTGTGTTTATTCTTACTTCTTCAAGATAGGGTGTCACCACCTGGCCATGCTTGTAATTTCCCCATCTCAGCCTCTCGGATACTGGGATTATGGGTATATACCACTGCAGTAGGCATTTTGGTTATTTTAAAAAGAGGTTTGCGCCTCGTCCCCAGCATCTGTACAAATTGACTTGGGATGTCAATTTTACCATGTCTTAAATTTTTTATCTGGTGTATCTGTCATCAACCATTTATCCACCTGAGCCTTGGCCTCTTAATGAGAAAATCCTGGAATATGATTCAAGATGTGTTTTTTAGGCCCAAGTTGTTATTATTTTTACAAATGATGTTATAGATGTCATATCCCCTTCCTTTACATGAGTCATGCGTATGTATATGGCTTTTAGTTTGGTTTGTTTGGTATGTACTTATTAATGCATACCATGTGAAACACACTATGATCTGTTAAAAAATGAAATTCCCCTCACATATTGAAAATTTTTATGTAGAAAATGCAACATGTAATTGTTTTAGCTTGTGTTTTTATTACTTTAGAACTGCTTATGCTCTTTTCCCCTAGCATATCAGCCTCCTGGCAGCATATGCCTAAATATAAATTTGTTTATTAACACTATTTATATATTGGGGATGAATTATTGACAAATATTTGAGTGTTTTCACTGTGAATGGATTGTGTTTGAATGTGAGATGCCTTATTACTTTATTCTGCCAAATAATTTTCATGGTAAAGGTGCTTTTTAGAATTCTGTCTATGTCTTTAACTTTGCATGTTCTCTAAATACTCAGTAATTTCTTTGAAAACAAAATTCTAAAAAGATTTGTTCATATTTATATTATGGATTGTGTATTGTATCTTTTTGGAATCTTAAAAAAGTATCTCAAATATTCTTTGTTCTCGAAGTTTTTGTTCTAATTATTTATTTTTAAATTATCAGATGTATATGTATTTTGTCCTTTGCCATTATATTATTTATGAAAGAAAAAATAGCCATGTGGTACATTTTTCTTTCTGCGGAGAGGACATGGAGAGATTTGGTAGCATTCCCGTTGCAGCTCATAGTGTTTTCTCATGTTTCCTCTGGGAGCAAGTATTGCTTGCTCTGGCTCTGCTGAAGAGTGTAAGAAGCTTGCTTCTAGGCCAAGGAACTCACAATCTGGGTGAGAGTGTCACTGATTTCACTACTAAAATCCAACATTTCTCTTTCAAGCCATGCTAAGACTGATAGACTATTTCATTATTTTTGCCTTCCTCTCAGATTTTCTGTTTTCCCATTTTCCTGTTATATTTCCATAATGAGTTTAAATGAGCCCACATGTATGTGAGTTGAATTCTCTTGAGAGGCTCAGCTTCCCAGCCAGTCCTGCTGGTGTGAGTTCAGTTTTGTCAAGTGTTTCCACATCTGCTTATTGTCAGTCGCTATTTTTGCAAAGTCTTTATTCTCTCCAATTATACAAATATGTCTTCTTCATTTTTCTTGTCAAAGACAAATTAAAAAGAATCGGTTTCTGAGCTAGTTTAGTCTTCATTAATTCTGTGCCCTACTCTGTTTTTAGCAGCATTTTTCTTTTCCTAGTCTTCCCCCCACTCCTTGATAATTTTAAAAGCTTGTCTCCTCATGTCTGCCTAACTTGAGTAGCATGCATTAATTTGCTACCTCTGACTCTTTTCTCTAAGTTATAGCTGACTGTGAGAAGATACTTTTTCACTTTTCTCTATTTAGTTCAGATCTGTCTTTGTGATATTTGAAGAGTCATTTGTGAAACTACATTAGGTGTTTCTTGTTCATTATCATTTACCCCAAGAGGAATTTAATCCTACATGTGTTAATTATTTAATTATCCTAATGATGTCTCATATGGTACCCTGGACTCTTGCATAGTAATGAAATTATCCTTCATCCCAGGGCTCTTCAGAGTTCTTGATTCTTTAATGTTTGGGCATTTATATTTAAATGCTTTTACATTTACATAGTTTATAGCCAACTTTCTATGTTTCCTCCCCCCTCCCCACTACCTAGGTTTTATATCTTCTTTCTCCATTTTCCTGGTTGCTTATATTTCTATTTTTATTTGTGATATTTACACCTTTCCTGTGTACAGTGCAGTGCCTTTTGCTAACGTGCTCTGCTTTTCAAATTTTAATAATGGCCATGAGAATCATCTGGAATGTTCGAAGTCCAGGTTCTTGGGTTCTAGCTTCAGAGATTCTCATTTATTTGGTTAGTCAAGAGCCTTGAAAAATTCCTGGTAGCCCAAGATGTTGGATGATTATGGAATATGGATATATTGCTACTGCCTGCTGCTCTTTTGCCTTCTTTCTTGTATATTCTTTTGTAAATCATTTTATAATAGTGCTATCTGTAAGATATCATGTTAGTTACTCAGAATATCACATTGTGCAAAGTGTTTAGGGTCTAGGTCTTGCAGAAATTCTAGTCCATTGAGTTATTTCTTCATTTCTTCAGCTCAGAAAATTCTTTGTCTCCTTGGATAGTACTGAGAAAATAACAACATTAATATTTTTATTAATATTTTTCTATGGTGCTGATGATCCATAAAAGCTGGCATTGGGGCCCTCAGCTTTGGAGTTGAGGTTCTGATCTCCCTTCTTTGTGTGCTTTGTCAGATGAGCTCAATTTGACTATACCACACACAATGAGCTTAAGCTGCCACCTCTATCCCCAAGGCCTTAGTATCAAGTTTAGAGGAAATCTACCATAATTAATGAGTCCTAATATATTAGCTCCATCACAACTTCAGGTAGGTTAAAATGTAAAACAATATGCATTGTATGATTTATGAAACTCAGTGCATACATTTGTGTTTATGTTCTATTTATGAGACTATAGTACCACACAGAGCTGCTTTTTGGGACCTGGAGGGAAAAAAAGCCAATCTTACTACTCTTGTAGTCATGTAGTCTTGAAAGAGTCTCTCTCTCTCCTATTTGTACTTGTATTGTGGCCAGAGAGGTATATAGGTTATCTTCATCACTTGTTCTCCATGTTGGGTTTTTAGATAGGTTCCCTTATTGAAATGAGAAACCTACTTACTGACTAAGTTGGTGAGGCTCCCATGAATAAATTTTCTCTAATCTCCAATTCTGGGGTTAAAGATATTACCTTGATATCCTGTTTTTATGTGGGTCTTGAGGATTCAAACCTCAGATTTCTGTGCTTGTACAGCAAGCACTTTACCTACTGAGTCTCATCCTAGGTTCTAGTTAGTATTTATAAAATGATGAACCCTCCCCCCAAGATTCAGGAAGCTAAAATATCATTCTCTCAGACCCTATAGCCCTTCTTATATTTTCCTCGGAAGCCCTCAACTACTGAATCATGGCATGTGTATAAAGGTTCGTGCTAGCAATGTTCCCAGTGGGACCATAAATCATTGGAACTCTTCTTCATCTATTACAGTATTCAGACATCTCTGAGAAACCAAATGTGGGTTAGTACAGTTCTTATGAATCATAGCCTCATTGTATGTTTTGTTTTCATTATTCTTACTTAAAAGCACTTTAAAAAACAAGTTTAGTGATCAAATGGCATAGTCATTTGCTGATACTCCTTAATACCACTACATGCATGTCAGCTGTTTCCAAACCAGGGCCCAGAGTGGGTAACTTCAGCTATGTTTTTAACTTTCCATGAATCATAGCCTCTATGAACTTGAAGTTCTATTATTTCTCTTCATATTTTCATCTAGTTTTGTTGGAGAGAGCATAGCTTATCTAGAGAGCAAAAGGAAAGCACTACTATCAGCTCTACACTTATGCACACCATCATTCTTCCCACTAGTTTCCTTGTCCTTCTTCTTCAAGCACTTTTTTATCTTTTTTATTTTACTGATTTTTATTGAACTCTACATTTTTCTCTGCTCCCATCCCAGCCTCTCCCCTCCCCTTCAACCCCCCCAAGGTCCCCGTGTTTCCAATTTACTTAGGAGATTGTGTCTTTTTCTACTTCCCATGTAGATTAGATCTATGTAAGTCTCTCTTAGTGTCCTCATTGTTGTCTAAGTCTTTGGGGTTGTGATTATGTAACATGAACGGGCCTGCTTGTTGGAGTTTCTGTCCTGCCCGGTACCTCACAGCTGGCAAGCCCCAAAGAAAATCACACAGAGAATCTCCATAAGTTATAAAACTGATAGGCCCATTAGGTCAGGCTACTTATTAGCTCTTGTAGTTTCTATTAACCCATTATTCTGATCTATGTTAGACATGTGGCTCAGTACCTTTTTCAGTGGGGGTAGATCACATCCTGCTGCTTCAGTNGGAATCAACTTCCTCCTTCCCAGAATTCTCCTGTTCTCATTGCATCATTTCCACCTCCTGTCTGGTTTTCCTGCCCATACTTCCTGCCTGGCCAATCAGCGTTTATTTAAAACATGATTGACAGAATACAGACTGTTCTCCCACACCATGATTGTTGCCTGGTTTTCTTTGCTTTATGTTTAAAATCCACTTATGAGTGTGTACATGTGATAATTGTCTTTCTGTGTCTGGGTTTCCTCACTCAAGATAATGTTTTCTAGTTCTATCCATTTTCTTGCAAAATTCAAGATGTCATTATTTTTTTCTGCTGTTTAGTACTCATTGTGTAAATGTTCTACATTTTCCTTATCCATTCATTGGTCGAGGGGCATTTAGGTTGTTTCCAGATTCTGGCTATGGCAAACAATGCTACTATGAACATAGTTGAGCACATGTCCTTGTGGCACAATTGAGCATCCTTTGGATATATACCCCAAAATGGTATTTCAGGGTCTTGAGGAAGGTTGTTTCCTAATTTTCTGAGAAATCACCACACTGACATCCAAACTGGCTATACCAGCTTGCATTTCCCCCAGCAATGCAGAAGTGTTCCCCTTTCCCCACAACCTCTCCAGCATTGATCTTGGCCATTCTTACAGGTGTAAGATGGAATCTCAGAGTTGTTTGATTTACATTTCTCTTATAACTAAGGATGTTGAACATTTCCTTAAGTGTCTTTCAACCATTTTAGATTCCTCAGTTGAGAGTTCTCTGTTCAGATATGTACTTCATTTTTTAAAATTGGATTATGTGTTATTTTGATGAGCAATTTCTTGAGTTCTTTGTTTATTTTTGAGATCAGACCTCTGTCTGATGTGGGCTTACTGAAGATCTTTTCCCATTCTGTAGGCTGTCGTTTTGTCTTGTTGGCCATGTTCTTTGCTTTACAGAAGCTTTTCAGTTTCAGAAGGTCCCAGATTCACTTCAGGACCCTCAGCTTTCTCTGGCTTTGGCTCACTTGCTCAGCAGTTACTTCCCTGTACCTGTTTCGGTAGAGTTTGCTGTCTCCAGTCTGCTCTGGACCAGATCGCTTGCTCAATCCTGGTATGCCAATGTCCTGGGACTGGATTGGCTTCAGGCTTCTGCCCCTGTGTAGCTTGCTTCCTCAGGCCCACTCAGGCTTAGGTAGCTGGGTTAGTCCTACTACTGCGGATTTTATTGCTTCAATCCTGCTCTAGCCCTAGGTGGAGATCGTTACCTCAGGCCTACTTTAGCCTAGGTTATTCTTCAAGCACTTTTAACCTTGGAATTAACTTCTCATGCTACAACTGGCTATCGATGTTCATGATGCCTATTGGATTTCTACTGGGAGATTTTGGCTGAAATCTTATATCAGAAAAGTTATAACATTAACAGCTGGTTGTAAATGCCAAATAAATGATATGGACTATAAGCATTAGAGGTTTTAAAAGGAAAATGTCTTTATGTTTTTAGAAAATACTCCAAAATAAAAGTGGTTTTTGCATATAGGGAAGCAAATGAATTCTGAAGAGGGTGCATCAGAATAGGTTGTGTTAAGAAAGATTTTACTGGGGAATGGGAAGGTATCAAATGGCCAGAAGGCAAGGCATGCATGAGTGCAAGGAAATCTGTTTTAGACTTATGGAGGATTCAGAAACCCCACCTAAGGTTACTTTCAGTTTTATATTTGAAAGAGTAAGGTTTTCCAGCATCTTGAAGAACAGTGGGGCTATCCTTGGCTAATGTTGCTAAATCTTTGTCCATGTAGTATGCATGTTTCTGTGTATGCAAGTGCCAATTCTACATCCCCACTTACTCTCATTCCCAAGACTGAATCCTTGAGCAGAGTTGGGAGAGAAGGGTATGTTGCCCAAATTCTCTTCCAGAGTATTCATAGACAGCTGTGTGAAAGGAAAGAAATTTGATCTTATGTCTCTATTCATTACTGAGGATTGATCACTGACAAGGCATGTCAAAGCTCTGGGGAGACATTGACAGTTGTGTTGTTTTGCATTTCTTTCAATGTCTGTTGTTTTTATTCATTGAATAAACTTTTCCTGGAATATATTATACTCTGGGGAGTTTAATGTTATAAAACTTTAGTGTTGTGTTTTAAAGAGCTTCCACTAATAGACAGTATGACATGTAAATAGTGATAGCAAGTCTTGCCTGATTATGTCATTGGGCCAAAGAGCCAGAGAAACAGGATGAAGGATGTAGCAGTTTAGTGGATGTGATAAAGTGATCAACAGACACTTCAGAGGTCTGTTATTTATGACTATTTGTAAACAGAAGAAAAGAATCTAGAAGAGAAAGGGATTTATTTATAATCCAGTGGAATGGATCATTAAAAAAGTGAGTGGGAGGGGAGGAAGTAGATGGATTTTGACATGTAGGAGAAGATAATTGGTAAATTCGAAAAAAAAAAAACCTGAGTAATCAGGTTGTGTTACTGAAGGGACTGTGTTAAAATTTGTAACAACAACAATAACAACAACAGCAATAACAAAGGGAGATGGCTTTATTTAAATCCATTGGAGTTTGAGGAGTTTGGGAGTCTAGTAGGGGTTAATAATGTTAACCTAAAACTTGCCCTTGACCAAAAAGGAATTTATCTATTTCTTTTTTTGTTGCTGTGATAAAACATAGATGAAAAAGAACTTGAGGGAGCAAAGAGCTTATTTATTTAGGCTAACAGGTTATGATTGTATTCAAGGGGACCAAATTAAGAATTTAAGGCAGGACTTCGGAGGCAGGAGCTGAACCAGAGATTACAGAGGGAGACAGTTTAATGGCTGGATTTTTTTGTTTTATTTTGTCTTGTTTTATTTATATATAACCCAGGACCACCTTCCCAGGGATTACCCCACCTATAGTGGGATGGGCCCTGTCGCATCAGCCGTTTATCAAGAAGTGCCCCACATACACAACTTGGTGGAAGCAATTCTTGAAGGGTCCTTCTTCCCAGGTAACTTCAGTTTGTGTCAAGTTAACCAAACCAAAGAAAAGAATAAACACACCACCACCAACAAACCCAGACCACCAATAAGACCCGTAGTGGTAATGCTGTCTGTGGTGCAGAATACCTGTCTGTGGCGTCCAGGGTTTGCCAAGGGATGCATTGAGAAGCAAGGACCAAGACTTACGCCCATTTATTTGCTTATGGGCTTGACTTTACAGGTGCAGTAGACTCTAATTTTCTTCTTTATTTTTGTGTTTTCCTGGATCTCAGGCATAGATGTAGCTGTGGAGTCTTTCCTAGCACCTGGGCTATATGTAGAAGCAAAGCAGTAATTTTCAGCTGCGGACTGGACAACCTAGAGAGGTGCAAACCGTAGGCTGAATGAACAATAAAACCAAGCCTGGTAGTACAATTTTTATATGTTGCACAAAGTGTGAAAATTTCACATCTTTGTTCATCAGAGAGCAGCTGAGTAGCCTTAGATGAAACCAGAAACTAGACCTAAAAGGTAAAGCTTGATATGTGAAATGCATTGTAATTTCCCTTGTTTATCATCAGTTATTCTGTGCTAGAATTTGAAATCCCACAAACCCTATGTGACACTTCCTCTCTAGAGTCAGTTAGTAGAATATAGAATCCAGCATTCTCTGACCAACATTTTGTTTTCGTTGCTCTGTAGATCACACTGTCTTCTCATTCTGTCCATGGTAGTTTCAGTGGGTGGTATGAATGACCTTTAGTAAAGTTTACTCATTTTCTTGGCTTTATAAAAGATCAAGATTAGTTGTAGTACCTGTATGGTAAAAGGGCCAAGGAAAGAACACCCTGACACTGCTTTGACCCTGAGACCAGGGCCAAGAAACACAATCCAACAATCTGTGAGCTTTCCTCAAGATCAGGCCTTAGAATACCAAAAGTCCCCAAGCCTGACCTGGAGTCTAACCTTATAGAATCCCACCAATCCTTAAGCTTGCCCCAAAGTCAGATCACAAAAGATCTCACCAATCCCAGACCACTCTGGCAAGCTCTGTCCACTTCCTCACCCACAAAGAAACCCTATATAAAGCCTGCCTTTTTATTTTCTTGCTGCTTCTCTCCCAAGCAGAGGCAGTCATCCCCCATCAGCCCCCCACCCCAATAAATCTCTTGTATGAGGTTTGTTTTCAGGTGCAACTTTGTGGTATTCCTTGGCTTTTGATTGCTGTGATACCTTTCAGAGGAGAGCTGTAACACTTCCATGGGAGAAAGAAAGCCTTTGCCTTCAGAGTGTAGCACTTACAGTACCCAATGTCCCTGAGGCCCCATTCTTATTCCTTTCAAATCTCCGGGAAGCTCAGCTGAATAGTGCTTCCTCAAAGGGGAATGTGTGGGTAAACCAGGTAAGGTCTTCTGTTCAAGAAAAGTACAGGCTGTCTAAAATGATCTTGTAGTCAGAGGATGATGCCAATAAAGAAAGCTGGGGTTAACCATAGCCCTTATTATAGACATTGTACCTGGACCAAGCCTAAGTGACAAGCCTCAGTTCTTGTGTGGTTTAGGGAATTATGAAGACTTCATCTTTTCTTGGTTCTTGAGACCTGAGACCAAAAGCTGAGCTGTGACCCCAGTCATTTTAAGAGAAGGGTCTTAAGAGCTTCCTTAGTATCAGGTATAGAATGGCCATAGGTTCCACCTGAAGAATTCTTTAGGAGATGGCAAAGTATAATAAAGTCAGTCTGGCTGAGCAAAGGAGTTTGAGGTGGAGACTCTAAATTTGAGACAAGAGCCTGATGATCTCTAGGCTTTCTTGTTTTTGACTCTGCATTTAGACACATACTTAAATATTTGGAGAACAATATTTATTAAGGATTTACTTTATACTAGTGCTTTTACTCATGGTGATGAATCAGCAAGGCAATTCTGACATCTTTCATGAAGTTTACATCTAGTTAAGAGCTGGAGACTATGAGCTAGTACAGAGATTAGAGAGAATTTCCTCTCCTGTGATATTCTATGAGGAAGGTAAAATTTGGGCAAGAGCATAAATGATTGTCTGACTTATTTAGGAGTTGTCTTCTTTAAACTGGGATGATCATTGGGTTGTCTTTGAAGAGACGTTGTCTAAGTTAAGTACTGAATGATGAGGAGTAAAACACATTACAACTAGGAGAAGCATGGCTAGAATTGGGGCTGATAACTTGGTAACGTTGGGTGTGAGCAAAACACAGTTTGTGGTGCTTGTGGCAGATGATGAGATATAGAACTTGGTGAGAGGAGAGGGTCTGGGCTGATAAAAAATGTTGGACAAACTGATTTTTAATTCTTAGAAGTAGATGTGATCTTCTGCTCACACTTTTGGGGGGGTACTCTCTCAAATGATGCCTGCTTGCTGAGAGATCAACTGCATATGGGTTTTTATTAAATGCGGGGGATCAAACTCAGAGTATAGTCCATCTTAATTAAGTGCTTCATCACCCAGCTCTAAAATGCTTACTTAGAAATGTGACCTACCACTTTGTAATCCAGTTTAAAAAATATAAATTAAAAACGAATAGTTAGAAGGAGATACACTGCTTGACTATATAATGTGTGGGAACCCAAAAATGTGAGCCTATTTCCACCTTGTCTGTAGGTCAGAGAGGTTTCACCTTGCTCAAAGTTGCTGACAGTAATTGTCACTACATACCCTGACCTAGGGTGTGGTTGCTTGCTGTTTTGGACATTTAGGTAGCCCATATAGGTAGATGCACTCCACCGTGACCTAAGGTCAGAATTCTAGTGTACTTTGCTACTTCTTTTGAATTCAGAGGTTTGATTTAGGGAGTGAATGCCTTTAGGATACTTGGTCTAGGGTGGGTTCACTGCCTAAACAACAGAATGCTTTTCTCATGAATTAATGGCTTGATGTCTTAAGTTTTGAAGCAAGTAAGTTATCCTTTTTGTCATGTTAAAGCAGTCTTTTGCCTTCTTCCTCATTTTGTATTGGGGTAGAAAAGTGTATGGAAAATTAAATGTGGGGCCGAATTTCAGTATTGACTGGAACTCTCTCCAGGTATTATTTTATGTTTCTGTTTTATTATTTTCACTTGTGTCTTCCTTCTCTTTACGCATATTTCTCATCTCCATGGCCCTACTCTGGTAAGCGGTATACTTGTCGAAGCTGGTACCTGACAATAATGGTGTTCCTAAAAAGCCATGTGTCCCAGTGCAAAGTGTGGGACCCTCCTTCTGAGTTGTTGTATTAGGGAAGCCCAGATACTCCCAAAAGTGGTCATGCTCTTGTCTTCTATTTTATTCAGCAGAGTTAATTGATGGCACAACACAGCCGTTGCAACCATGGTGTCATAGCACCTGTGTTTGCCTGTAATGAACCTGTACAAGATTGGGCCTGTGATCTGCCATCACATATCAGGCAGGGACACAGAAGGTCTTACTACTTTCTGCTACACTACTGGCTACTGATGGATTCTGGAGGGGTAACAGTTACTATCTTTACTTGTAGACCTCTTTTGAGCTCTCCTGCTCAGTGGTTAGCTCCCATCCCAGGGTCTGACTAAACTGAGTGGGTTACAAAATAAATAAAAATTCAAGATTGTGGGAAAGGGACCTGTAGCGATAAAAGAGTGTTTGATCGAGATGTGGGGAATGTGAGATGGTAGGGCTGAAAGTAATTAGGTGACATTATTTCTATGTACTTAATTGTCAAAGACCAAATTCAATAAGAGTTAAAATATTTATTTTTCTTAAGTGGATCGTTAGGGGGTGTTAGTGTGACTTTGAATCTGTATTTTTTCCATATTTCTAGACCTTATTTTTATTGATTTATACATTCCTTCTGCTATATGCTTGATGACTGAAAGGTAGCAGTTTTCAACTTATATCCTGGCAAGTTGAAATTTAGTAAACTCATTATAGAATTTACTCAAGTGTGTATATGCAGTCATAGGTTTCTGACCTTCAGGATTTATTGAGTCCCCCAAATCTGACTCTTAGAAAATACTGTGTTTGAAAGGATTGCTAAAATACGTGCAATGTGCTTTACAGTTAACATATGTCTGAGGTTCCAAAGCCCTGTGTGGGTGTTGTACTTTTTTCTTCGCAGGTGTGTTCGAGAAGGCTTGGGCATACAGAATGATGATACAACTGAAACCGTTGGTGGTATTAGGATCCATGGCTTTACTTTTATCTACTAGATCTCTTCCATCACCTCAGTGGGTTTTAGCCTTGGTCATACATTAGAATCATCTTGGAAAACAAACCAAAACAAAAATCAACAAGAATCATGCCCCTGCCTTGAAAATAGTATTTACAAACAAACCAAAATTCCTTTCCAGATAATTCAAATGTGTGTGGGGTCATTGTGAAATTCTGTCCTGTACCATGTTACCTTTCTGGAGTTTTCTTAATTCTGAGGCATTATCAAGCCAACCAGAACACAGGTTAACGACTTTAGTAAGGAGACCCACCACCCCATTTTTCTGGCAAAGTCTAAAAAGGAGCAATTATTAAAAAGAATGAAATTTTACCATTTTCAGGAAAATGAATGGGTGTGGAGATCATTATGTTAGTGAGATAAGAAAGACAAGCATCATGCATGAAGTCGAGATCCAACCAATACATGTGCATATACACACATATATGATATAAGCCAGAAGAGGGACTACATACTTATTTTAATAATTCACTCCTTTCTCTTTATAAATGTAATTAAATGCCTATTACAGAGGTGTTTGGAAAATAGACTTTGAAAAACATTCAGAACCCCACACTCCTGGGATATTTTTATCTTTCACTTAAATGTTTGCTTACTTTAAAATACTGGAATCCTCTACTATGTTCTTTGAAGTATTCTTAATACAGGTCCAGTCACAGAATTCAGACCAGAGAAGAATTAATTAAAATCTAATGACTCATATAGTTTAGTATGAGATTTAAATACGTGAAAAAATTATTTCTCAATTTCCCAAGGAAAACCCACAAATAACTTAATTACAATTTATATTTTCTATATTACTCTTTTAGAGAAAGAGGAAAAAATGCACTTTTCATTTACTAAGTCTGAACTGCTTTACCAATTGTGTTTAAAATAGTTGAGCCACTCTCAGTAAGTGGTAGAAAGAATGATACTGGTGTTGTTTAAAATACTTTGGTTTTGATTTAGCTTCTAGGTAAGGGAACCAGGAAGAGATGTAGCTCAAGGGCTGTTGTGGAGTCCTGTGTGTCCTAGGTCTGCATAGTGTGCCTATGCACATTCCAACCAGTTTGCTTACTAGAACTGGGCCTAGGGAAAGTCATCAGTGCATCCCATATTTCATATCTTCCTTATTCTTATAGTTGGAAATTCTACTCCTTGGAAGCCTCAAGTATTTATCCCCTATAACGAGTAGAATTGTATTGCTAACCTCTGAAACTGTTGCCTCTGGCCATAGCTCCACAGATCTTTTTCATATTCAGTCAGAATAAAGTGGGACCATACTGGGTTAAGGTGAGTTGCCCTGAATTTAGGTGGAACCTGGTTTAATGATTCTTGTCTTTTAAGAATATGGGGATTTGATTATTGAGACTTGGAACACACAAGAAGAATGCTACTTAACAGCAGAGGAGGAATGTGGAATAGTATATTTCTGTAGGCCAAGCATTGCTGGTAACCCCCACAATAGGGCAATTCAAAGACAGGGCCCCTCCAAGACAGCCAGAGACCATGGAACAGTCAAGGAGCCTTCATTCCCCAGACCACAGAAATCATGGCCCCACAGATACCTTGATTTTAGCCTCAGCTTCTAGAACTGAGAGGATCCGTTTCTGTCTAAAGCCACTCAGTGGACTTCATTATGCTGGTTGGAGGAGTCTTATAGACTGCCTCAAACATGGACTTTTGTTTTCTGGTCGCTAAAATGTGAAGACTTTTGTTGTTTCTAAAGCACACTCTTTTCCTTTAAAAGCCTCTATAGACATTGTTTCAGAGTTTTCTGCCATTTAGTGTTATAGAAACTATGCAACTCTTTAGATGTTTGGTCTTTCTTTAATAAGGTCTTTATTCTGTTCCACTCCCCACTTCTGCTGTTTGAGAATATGTTCCTAGCTAAGGGTTATTTATTGGCCCGACTACTCTAGTACCAATTGCTGCAAACTCTTCTGTTTTGTTCTTAATGTTTTTCGTCCAATAAAGAACATTTTCTCATTCTCATTCATCTTCTCTGTCCCCTTTCCTCCTCCCTCTTCCTCTCTCTTTTTGTTTGTTTTGTGTAATTTTGAGGCTAAAATCCTAGTCTCATAATTTTCCTATTTATCATCCATTCTCAGTCATTCCAGACTTGTTATTGTGAGTCCCATGTTCCTTGAAAAGCATGTCTGAAATTTTTTTGTGCCTCTGACTTTATTTTATGTGATATCAATTATTACTACCTTGTGCCTTTTTTGTGATTTTGTTACAACATTTTTGTTTTCCTGGCATCCTTTTTAACTTTCCCTGGTTCCCTTTAATCTTATATCAATGGCGTTCTTTCAGCCAGTTTTCCCTTGAAAGATTTCTTTTACTGTTGCATTTGTTTTATGTGCTTCTATGGCTATCGGGATGTACTGAGAACTTCTTGATTTTAGTTTGTTGCAGTGCCCCCACTCCCCAGGTTTTTTTTCTTGTTTATTCTGTTTTACAGGATAACAACTCTATCCAGACCCATTGTTTGCCCACTGTTGGAATACAAGGAATGTTTCTTAGCCTATTGCCTAAATATCCAGGTGATAATTAAATAATTTTCTGAGTTTTACTGCTAGAAATTACTTTTATGAGCATACAGAGAAAAACCTGAGTATTCAAATAAAAATCAGTTTTCATGATTGCCTCTTCTTTATCTATGATATTTTACAAAAGGTGATTGTAATGTCAGAATTCTTTCTTCTATACTCTTCTGATTTCAAGTAACTTCTTTAGTTTGAAGTGCTGTTCTAATGGACATGGGACAATTTATGTTTGCATGAGGAGAAAGGTGCACTGGGAGGGCTAATAGCATCAGTGTGGTCCAGAGTGTTGTTCAGCATTGCTTCTTTGCGGTATAGAAAAAGAAGGGGAGGGGTTTTCTGTACCTTTTCTACATAACAGGTGGCTTTCCCTTGGAACAGCATCATTATATCATTATGTGAAATTTTAAGTCTGTTCTTTCAGCCTTGTACTTAGTGGGGATTCATTAAACATTCTGGCAATAGCTGTGTTTGGATCTAGATTTTGGCATTGTGAGTTGTTTTTATGTCTTTTTCATTTTATAAGTCTTTTAATGGGTTGGGTGTGTGGGTGAGATTGTGGGGTACTACTCATTAGAATGTATCTTAACATTTAAACTTCTCTCCTTTCTACTTGTAGATTGCCCATTAAATTTTAAATTAGAGGAATATAGCCTTTTATTTTCTTTATTTACAAATGGGATTTTAAAATTAAATATATATGGTAAACACGGGCCAACATATTTAGGAAGCCAGAAATTTTTCTAATCTTTTTTTTTGTATAATGTAAGAAAAAATATATTCTTGAATAATTTTCTCTATTTCATGGGCTCATGATATTTAACATTTTCACTTTTCTATTTATATTTCCTATACCTTCATTCCTAGAATGTAAATGTATATGGGTATTTTGTTTGCATGTGTATCTGTGTACCTTGTGAGTGCCTGGCACCTATAAAAACCAGAAGAGTCCATCATATTTTCTGTAGCTGGAGTTACAGATGGTTGTAAGCCATCAAATGGGTCCTGGGAATCAAGCCTGGATCTTCTGGAAGAGCAGCCAGTGTTCTTAATTGCTGGAATATTTCTCTAGTTGGTGGGCATGATTTATTTATCCTGGGGCAGATAAAGACTTTTAAGGAAGGTTGGAAATTTCAGTGTTCGAATGGTTACTTAGCTCTGATTTGAATATTAGTCCCACTTTAAAAAAAATAAGATAGGAGTTTAGACTCATCTGAATGACTTTCTGATGCTGATGTCATGTTTGTTCTGTAAGATTTCCAGCATGGTGCTAATTTCCAGTTTGCTGTTAGTGTGGCCTTGCTCAGTTTATAACTCATTGGTGGATGGAAAGAGTTAAGTTATTTTGAGTAAAATGGCAACAGTATGCTATGACAGATATAGAAATATACTGTTTTTCTATTACCTTTCTTAATTAAAATTTTTAATGGGTTAAAAACATGCAACTAAGTTTATGATCTAAGTCACTTCTTAGTAGTGTTGACGTTATTAACAGGATGGTTGCCTTCTGTTATCCTCACTGAGAGCAGGTGAAGGTCTGGTTATCATCCTAGTTGCTGATTAGTTTTTCTGATAAGAGGAATTCAGGAGAAGCCAAAGACAAAACAAGAAATTTTGAAAACATTGGAAGAGATGGAATAAATGGTCCTTACAGCAGTAATGAAAGTACATTTGCAAAGATGATTATTTAAGTAGTTTAGGTAGCAAGAGAATTTGTACCTTAGGATATAGAAGTAACCAGGTGGTTCTTTGTTGATAATATGCAGTAAATTTGAGAAGAAATCTGATGACTAGGCTGGAACAATGTTATAGCCCAGGCCTCTAGAAAAGACAAGAACCCTCTACCTTCAACATCCCCTGTCATTGTCATATCTCCACTCAACCTTCCATTCTCATCTTTTATGTTCAAAATTATCACCATTCTCTACAAAAGTTATTTTTAACTAGTTTGTTTTTTTCCTCTCCTATTTTATTTTGTTTACAGCAGTTGACAGTAAGAAATGTACCTCATGGAAACATGTTCTTAGTAGTGACAGAATAGCAAACAAGATGTTACATATGTGAACTACTAACCTTTCTGTATACTATGAGCCAATATGTGGGCATTTGAAATATACCTCTCCTTAAAATTCAGTCATGTGAGGTTAATTGTTTATTTCCATGGTTTATTTCTATTTTCCCTTCCATTAAAGTGTCTTATAATGGCATCCCTAGTCATTCATCAATCTCCTTTCTGGTGTGTAAAGTCTGCCTGTGTCCATCCTGTCAGTCTGTAAGCTTATCATGACATATATACATGGAAAGGAATGTTACCTTTTCTGGAAGGAGTATAAGCTATAAATATGAACGAGGCTTTAAAAGAGCCTAACATAAATCACTAAGAAAAATCTGTATTCAACCATAGGCCTATAAAAATCACCGTGAATTATAAATAATGCAACAAGGTTACGGAAATCATTTTATGTGAAAGCAAACGTATATTTCCACTTGCTACAGTAAGGCTCAGTGATTTTAATAACATTGGTTGACCAGATTATATATGGAATACCTTATAGTAGAAATTTGCATAGTAAAAGTTCTTGGAGATAATTGATAACATGGAGCATGGATGCTTACTTACCAGTGGAGATTGAATTTACTCTGCATTGCTGTGAGGTATCAGAGTAAATCTCTCTGTCACTCGCTATTTGTAACTTTATACATGTGTGTGTATTATAAAATAAATTATATGTATAAATTATATATACATACAGTTATTTTCCTGGGCAGGTCTATTTTGTGGCGTTTAGCCTTCCTTCAGACTTGCTCCATAGCCAGCCTCAACTGTGTAATCTTACTTCCTCAGGCTAAGGTCCTGTTCTTGGAGGTGGGTGCATCCATTCCTGGCTTCCTCTCTCTGATTTCTTTTGCTTAGTAGTATGCAGATTTTAAACTCTTTGATAATCAAAGTCTGTATTTGAAGTTTGAAACCTTTTTTTTTCCTTTGATTTAGCTGAAGTCATTCCACTCCCCCCAAACTAGTGATGGCTTTTATGGCACTTACATATTAAGAACCCAAATAGTTTCTTTAAACATTTGTTGTTTCTTCCCCATTGTATCTACTTAAGTAATATTTCCTTGGGAAATTAACCCTAGATAGATGTTTATAACCTTTTAAGCATGTTACAAGGAGAATAGCCTTTATTAAAGTTATTGTATTACCTCTCGGATAGCAATCATGACATTTTTGTTGAAGAAAGGCTTGCTTATAACATACAACTTTAATACAATTAAAGAGTTATGTTTTAAGCTAGCCTGGGCAGCAGTGGCGCTTGCCTCTAATCCCAGCACTCAGGAGGCAGCGGCAGGTGGATCTCTGTGAGTTTGAGGCCTTCCTGGCCTACAGATCGAGTTCCAGGACAGGCTCCAAAGCTACAACGAGAAACCCTGTCTCAGGGTGGGGGGCAGCATATGTTAAGTATTGAGTTTATTTTAAAAGCTGGATTTTTTTTTCTATTAAAGTACTTTGTTCATGATATTCAGATTGAACAACTTCAGTTAATACAGGTGATAAAGCACAGGTGTAGAACACGGTGTTCTTTCTTAGAAAGCTTCCTGGTTGAGATCAAACTAATTTTATTTTTAACAGCATTGGCATTTCAAAACAATGTATGACTAAGTTCAGAGTCCTATGATTCCGACTGTTTTAAATGTCAATCTTAAAGGAAACCAGAGTAGACCACTATTAGACTTCTACTGTTACTCACGTGTAACCATTTCAAAGTCTCTGAATGTTCAGTTTCTAAGAGATTAGGAAATGTTTCAAACTGGAAACTTCCCCCCACACTTAAACAACCATTTAATTTTTGTTGCATTTTATTTCTTTTTAGGAACTACTTCCTGCATTATTAGTGAAGCTAAAGATTATGAAAGATAAAATTCCCACTTAGAACAGAACATATTTCTAAGGTAGCAATAAGAAAATTGTGACATATAACAAAATGTATTTTTCATTTCCAAGTTTGTATCTCCAGAACCTTTTCTATTGCAGTGAATTCTGGCTATATTGAGAGCTATCTAGAGCTGAGGAAGTTAGAGTAGTGGATAAAGAAGTGAGTTGTAACTCCTGGTTATAGCTGAGCTAGTGGTGTCTGAATAGATAAGTGCTGACTCTCACTTTACAACTGCACGTGAGTTATACAAAATTGGAAGCTCACAAATAAATCACTCCTATTTTGACTTAAAAATCAGATGATCTATCTATAGTGGTAGTTATGTGTTAAACATTAAAAGTAACAATTTTATGCAATACAAAACATTTTAGCTGTTAGCTTGACCCTTATATGCCAGATCATAAACTGAGATTATGTTTTAATTTGAGACTTATAGATCTTAAAAGATTTATCCTTTGAGAATATACTTATAAGAAATAAATTATGGGGCTACTCTGTTTCATTTTTGTCTTCGTTTAAGTCAGAATGCCCTTGGGTTATACATTCTGTACCCTGTTGAAGGACTTTCTGACTTCATCAATGAGCTCTTACTAAAGATATTTTTTTTAACCACTCTAAAGTAAATGTAAAGGAATTAGGCATTACCTTCAGTTTTGCATTGCCTAACCTTTTCTTGTATGTTATTAGAACTGAATTGTGTAATCACTATATTTAAATGGCTCACCAGATCCTACTGGAGCCAACATGTAGCTACAAAAGAACAGTTGTACCAAAACCAACAGATTAGCCTATAACGGTATCCTCACAGTATGAAAGGATGTCACTCTAGGTTTAATAACCTGTTACCATATGGAGTACAGAATTATAGTTTACATTCATATGCTTAGATTATCAGGTAGGCTTAGAAGGGAGGGCAACTTCAAATGAGCTACTTTGGTAGATTGTGTAGTAACTGTAAACCAGAACCTGTACTTTAGAATCTGTTCAATGTGTCAGAAAACATAGGTGACTCTATGAATGAAGTTCCACCAGCTCCTTTAAATGCTGTGAATAGTTGTTTTGAACTGAATGGTAGATGTGAATTTCCAAATTCATACAGCTTACAGTTGGGCAACAGCTTCAGAGCCAAATTTCTTAGAGCACAAGATGAAGCATATAATAGGTGGCTTGTAGATCTGAATCAACTCCACCTAGCATATAGGTGACAAATGGAAGTGCCTAGTTCATAAAAAATAGTCATGAATACTGTTTCTGCTCATAAATGGGATTATAGGAATAATCCACAGAAAATAGAGAATAAACTCAAGCCACTGGCTGGGATCTGCTGGTGGGGTGGTATGTTGGGTGTGTTGTTTCATGATTATTTGTGTAAGTGAACAGAGAAATAAAATGTCATAATTTCTTGGAATAGAAGAGACCTGCAGAGTGCTGAAAACTTCTTATGTGTGTGCTCATTACCTAGTATGCTACCTTGCATACCTTACAGATATGCTGCAAAATGAACAGAAATACTACTGAAAGTTTGATATTTGTGATAGGCTATGAAAGGATAGTGAAATTGACTTAGAGGGAAAATGAAGTTTTTTTTTAATTAGTAAAAAATCTGTGAACTAACTTGATTTGGTGAAATAGTAACTTGCTAGTCTGATTGCAACCCTGTTGTGCATATTGTAGTGATGACTGATTATTAAGAGATTTTTGTTTGTCTTGTTTTTATTTTCCAAGACAAGGCTGATGTGGGATGTCCTTCTGTATATGTTTTGTTTTTATTGGTTAGTGTATAAAGCTGTTTGGGCCAGTTGCTTAGCAGAGTAAAGCCAGGCGGGAAATCAGAACAGAGATAGAGAGAGAAAGTATGCAGAGTCAAGGAGAGGCCATGTAGCTGCCAAAGAAGAAAGATGCCAGAACAGCAGAACTCTACCTGTAGGCCACAGCCTTGTGTTGATACATAGATGAATAGAAATGGATTAATTTAAGATGTGTTAGTTAATGAGAAGCCTGAGCTAATACACTAACCAGTGTTGTAATTAATATAGCTTCTGTGTGATTATTTGTGTCTGGGCAGGCGGAAAACGAAAAAGGAGTCTCCATTTACACAAGGTTTCTCTATACACCAGTCCTGGCTGTCCTGAAACTTCTCCATAGACCAGGCTGACCTTGAACTCACAGAGATCCACCTGCATCTGCCTTCAGAGTGCTGGGATTAAAGGTGTGCATCACTACCACCAGCCCAGCTAAGAGGTTGTTTTAAAAGAGTAACTCCTGGCCAGGCAGTGGTGGCACAGGCCTTTAGTCTCAGCACTTGGGAAGCAGAGGCAGGCAGAACTCGCTCCTTTCTTTCCATCTCTTGATCCTTTTCCTTAGTTGAACACCTGCCCTGATTATCTATTTTGTTGGGTAAACCTGATATTATAGAAAAAGGTGCCAGGTTTGTAGATTTCATATAAAACTATTGTTAGAATACACCCCCACCCCCCAGAGGTTGTCATGAGGGAGGAGGAATGGAGAAGTAAAGAGAGTGGATATGAAAACCCTTTTTTTTCTTTGGGCATAAATACTAGAGAACGTGATACTACTCTACAGAGAAATTCTGTCTTTAGACTAAACCCCTCTTCTAGTTGCTGTTTCAATCGGGATCTAGTCAGGGTTTATGTGGCAGCCCAGAGCATCCATGTCCTCCTGCATAGAGGTCACACTGAGGGGGCTCTTCTTCTGTCAATGAAGTGCATTTCAGAGCCTTATTGACATTTGTGGGATTGAATCATCAAACATAACACTTCCCAAGGCTGTTCTCTGGAAGAGGGAACCTCTTCATTAAAGTTGGAGCATCTTATGTTTTTGACCTGTAACCAAAGGCTCTGCTAAGGACACCTCTAGTCTATTCGAGGCATTTTCCAAAACGTTAGTCAGCTAAGAATTCTTTCCTTCCCCAGTTCCTTGCCTTCCCTTCCCTTCCCTTCCCTTCCCTTCCCTTCCCTTCCCTTCCCTTCCCTTCCNCTGTCTGTCTGTCTGTCTGTCTGTCTGTCTTTCCTTCCTTCCTTCCTTCCTTTCTTTTTCCGCTCCCTCCCTCCTTTCCTTTCTTTTTTTTCCTTTTTTCCCTTTCCTTTCCTTTCCTTTCCTTCCCTTCCCTTCCCTTCCCTTCCCTTCCCTTCCCTTCCCTTCCCTTCCCTTCCCTTCCCTTCCCTTCCCTCCCCTCCCCTCCCCTCCCCTGCCTTCCCTTTCCTTTCCTCTTTTCTTTGCTTTTTTCCTTAAACTAAACATGATGTTTGTTTTATCAAATGTACTTTTTGGTTAGTTTTTGTTTATTTTTATGTGTGTTTTGGGGGGAGGGTCATGCCTGTAGCACTGCACACATACAGAGGTCAAAGGACAACTTTCAGGAGTTGGTTCTCTCTACTGTGGGATCCTGAGTGTCAGGCTCAGGATGTTAGGTTATCCACTGGTCCGTGCTAATGTATTAATCATCCATAAGTCACACAATATATATGTGTCACACACATGTATTGAAATACCTTTGACATACCATGATAATACCATGATAAAGTGCCTAATAGTCTAACAATGCATATTCTAGGCATATAATTCAAATATATAAGGCAAAAAATAACAGGATTTTTTTAATTTCATAGGAGAATATCAGCATTAATGTGGGAGGTACGCTATATTGAGCATAATGCTAGGACTTTCAATGAGCCAGATAGTCCTATAGTTAAAGCAGCGAAGATTGTGACTGATGTCTTACTTCGATTTATTGGGTAAGAAGTAGTGTTATCTCCTACAGAGACTAAATTCTACTGTTTTTAAGTATTGGAATGTATTTTGCCTTACTTATCTTGTTTCTTAGGGATCAAAGCTGTAGTGATATTTTGGATACTTACAATAAAGTTAAAGCAGAAGAACTAAACAGCAGTGATATAGAGGAGGTAAGGATCACAGCTTGATGATTATGACTATTTCTTTTCTGGTTTGGGGCGCAGTAAGTGTTAACGTATACTAAAATTGGTTATGAATGGCAAACATTTTAGGAAAGTAGCTGAAGATCTGAATCTTTTCTATTAACTTCTTTTTGGTTTTTTTTGAGGGGGAGGCAGTGGGACAGTGTTTCTCTGTAGCTTTGGAGCTATCCTGGAATTAGCTCTTGTAGATCATACTGGCCTCAAACTCACAGAGATCCGCCTGCCTCTGCCTCCTGAGTACTGGGATTAAAGGCGTGTGCCATCACCGCCCAGCTCTGTTGACCTGTATTCCAATGGTATGTTTGAAAAATGGAATGATGTGCTATATAGAAGGTGTTGTCAGAGACAGGCAACTGGTCATCCTTTGAAGCCTGGTGTATTCATATAATGAACAACTGAATTCTAGCCCTGAAAAAAATAAGACAAAACACTCTTTTTTTTATTTTTATTTTGTTAGTTTCTTGTGTGTTTTTTTTTTGTCTTTTTCTTTGCAGTCAGTATTTTAAAGGAATGTTTAGTTCGAACTAGGCAGCGGCAGTACACACCTATGATCCGATCCAAGCAATTAGAAGGCAGAGGCAAATGGATCTCTGAGGTCCAAGGCCAGCCTGATTTACAGAGTGAGTTCCAGGACAGCCAGGGCTACACGGAGAAACCCTGTCTTGAAAAATCAAAAAGAAAAAAAAACTATTTAGTTGATGCTAATTTTAGACTAGTTCCTAACTAGCTCTTATAACTTAACCTGTTTCTAACCCTGAGTTCCTCTCTCTGCCCAGAAGTCCCACCTATTCTCTCCCGCCTAGGTATTGGCCATTTAGCTCTTTATTAAACCAATCAGAAGGAGCCTTAGCCACATCTTTACAGTATACAAAGAAAAGATTATCCCACAACATTTTGTTTGCATCTTTAATCTTTAAGATGGTAATTTCAAGTGACACTTTCCTGTTATAAGTTTATGTGACTATCAAATAATGTATTTTAATATACCTAAATGCTATTTAGTCAAGTAATATGGAAAATGTAATACAGCAGTTAGATATTAACCAATTAAAAAATCCAAGCAAAATTATTCATTTTTTCTTATATTTTTCCTAACCCTTAACATTAATATATTTCAATTTAGGATTTTGATGTAATAAGACTTGCTCCACAAACTCACGCTGTTTTGATTAGAATAGAAATGAAATGTAAAGTTTTAACAACTTGATTTTATTGGGAAGGAATATAAATAAGGCCTGATCTCATTTCTCCTATGCATTATGGAGTTGTTGTGCACTTCACCATTGGTGCATAGGTCTGGTCTTTGTATTGATAAACTTATCTCTCTGAGGCATACTTAACTGAATTAGGACAAATTTATATTTACCTAGGGAAAATGAACCAATTTTTGAACTAGCAATGTTTAATTGGGAGTACATAATGATTATGGTATATCAGATGACTCAGTCATATAGAATAAGATTTTTTTTATACTCATACTTATTTGACTACAAAGTTCACCTTTTTCCTTATTTCTTATTCTAACTTAAAGAGAAAGCCTTTTCATTTTCCTTCTGGTATATTTTCTAACCTGCACACAGCATATTATCACAGTTTGAAGTGAATCTCCCTTCTACATTTGCTCTGCTTCCCGCCTCAGTGAAGGAAATTTAACTGTCATTATCTTTGTTATTTACTTGTGAATATGCATTTAATCTGTACCACTTCTAATGTGACTTAGCGCGTCTCACTTTCCTCTTTTAATTTAGGATACAGAAATGGTTGATTTAGATTCAGATGGTCCTGGAACTTCATCTGGAAGAAGGGTGAGGAAATGAGTAACTTTCTGAGATCAAACATTCCAGGTTCCCTAAGTCAAGAGATCCCAAAGTCTTATCCCAATTTTTTGAGAGTAGCTGGGACTCTTGGAAGCACATATATAGCTTACACATGATTTTGGTTTATTACAGCAGCAGGCCGCGATATACAGACCCAATGCAAGAAAAATGCAGCAATGGGTGGATGGAACCATATAGGTTCCCATAGGTTTTCTTTCTCCTATAAGAGACTATATAGCACACTCTTCTCACAGCGATGAAAACAGAAAAAATGTATGTGATTAGTGATTCAGTTACCCAGAATTTTACTAGTGACTGGGTATGTAAGCACCTTCTGACTAAGGCATATCTTCATCCCAGATTCCTACAAGAAAAGCAGGCTGTCTGCACAGTAATGTTGTTTATACTGTTTAAATAAACAGTCTTTACAATTCAACAGACAGTTCAGGCTCCCAAGTACTGGCCACAGGTCGACACTTTAAGTCAAGGGGAGTGGGAAGACATTTACTTGTCTATACTTATATTTGCAGTTTAGATTTTCTTAAAAGAAAATGCAGAATACTAGAATTGTTGGCATTTGCTTTTGGTTTATTTTTTTGCCAGACAGAATGGCGCTTTAAAGTAAGACATATAAGCAGTAGCTGGTGCGTCTTATACAGGTGTCTGCCATCAGGGTGGCAGACATGTTAGCATGGCTGCTTAGAGTTGGACTTGGGTAATACCAGGCTTTTCTGAGAAAATCAAGAAATAGTTCTGGAAATATTAATTCTGTTCGATTTGTAGGTCAAGTGCCGAGGCAGAAGACAGTCTTTCAAATGTAATCCTGACGCTTGGAAAAAACAATGCAAAGAACTACTGAGCCTCATTTATGAACGTGAAGACTCAGAGCCATTTCGACAGCCCGCAGATCCTCCTCCTCTCCCAGTAAGCATCCCATTGTTGAAATAATTGCCGACGTGATGATTTCTGTTAATTATCCAAGCTAGTATCTATGTCTGAACAATTCTTTCCTTTTAGTTATACCTCTTTAAAATAGTTGCCATGGACTTAGGCTGGAAATGATACAGTAGCTAGAAGAGACTGGAATCACCTGGATGTGGCGGCACATGCCTTTAATCACAGGTAGAGGCAGCTGGATAACAGGGAGTTTGAGAGCAGCCTGATCTTCACAGAGATCCAGGCGAGCTGGGACTGTACAGTGAGATGCCTTTACAAGAAAACAAATGAAAAGCCCTTTTCTTTTAGTTCATTCTTGAATTTATTTGTTTATTATAGTTTACTAACTTCTAATGACACCTTTACACACTGTAGACTTAAAAATAATATATGTCAGACCTGTTTAATTTATAGTAAATTTGTTATCAATATGGCTACTTAGAACTATCCACATTCCAAAGTTACTTTTCAAAAAGATATCATTATGACAATTTAGATTATAGAATTATTTTTACTTTCAACACAGGGTCTAACTGTATTCTCCAGGCTGCTATGGGACTACGGTGTCCTAAGCTGACACTGTGACACACACTACTTTGCCCTGTGCCTAGGATTTCTTTTGTAAATATGTGACAACTCCATATACTGTAGACATTTGGGAACATCCTGTGTATGTTTTGGAATCAAAAAGAAGTAACAATATTGCAATCAACTAAGTTTGATTTGTTTGTAGGAAGTTTGAGGAGGACACATTAGGCTTATATTTTTCAAAGCAGAATATGGTAAATACAGAAATCTTTCAAGTAAAACATTATTTTTGTTTGTGGATTTTTGAGCCTTGAATCACAACTTCATGGCAAGTGGAGTGGTGATGTGGAAATGATCTGTGTTCTTTATCCTTACAGGCTCAACAACAGCAAGAAGGAGAACCCTCAGCATCAGCTCTTCCAAACACTCAAGATCCATCTCAGTCTGAGGTAGGCTTAGTCTGGTTTTGTGGTGTTCCCTTTGAAACTTTTCACACTGAACACAATTGAACTTTGCTCAATTAGCCTTTCAATTCAACTTAGTTTCTTTTCATACCATTGTTTAAATTTTTGGTCATTTTAATTTTTTTAATTTTGGTTTTTGAATCAGTATGTGTTCAGAGTTGTTCATCATGACATCATATAGTTGTTTATTTGGAGATGTGGATAGAAAGCCATACAGCAAAGCAGAGAACATTCAGTATTATGTCTGTGTCACAGATGATATTTCCTGCACGGATTTCCCTAAATAGTCAGCTGAGGAATTTGAGTTCTTGTCTTACTATACACGTTCCAACATTATTCCTTATGAAAATATCACTGCTTTAGAAGGCATAAGCTGTTGGAATATACTTTTGGTGTTTTTATAACTTAAGGAAATCTATTTTAATACCTTTTCTCTGCTACTTTTTGCTCTTTTTGCTTTCTTGGTAGATGAAAATGTGGTGGTTTTACTTCATAACATTGTAAGTAGCATGAGTGACTGAATAGATATGTGTTTTACTGAAAGGTATTCAGGGTAGTGGGAAATATAAGTCTGTTTCAGATATTATTCTATATGATAGCCCTTGGAAAAACTTAAGTGGACTTGAAAGATTTAAGTTAAAATGGATTTTTCTTTCTTCTAATTGCAATCAAACTAAGTTCTGAATCACTGAGACTGAAAACTTTAGAAGAAATAACAAATCACATTGGTTAAAGATACAAAAGGCAGCCAAATGTGATTGTGCAGAATTATAACCCTGGTCCTTGGGGGACTGAGATGGGAGAATCATGAGTTTAAAGCCAGCCTCCGCTGCATATAGAGACAGAGAAGAGGGATAGTCTGTACAAACTTTGAATTCAACTAGTGACAACTTATGTGAAATGTCATAACTCAGAATCTTGGAACTATGTAGGTAGTTTGTGGAGTGGAACTCTGCAATTCTACCTGAAAATCTCATCATCTGTCATTAGATAACTTTGGCATGGTGTCAGCAGCTCAAGCCAGTAACTTTGACTTTTCTCTTCTAACCCTTTAAACTCATATTATTTTCAAAAACCTAAAAAGGATTTGGTTTGGGAGTGGGAATAAGTAGTTGGTAGACATAAAGATAGTGTTTGTGTCAAGATAACTTGCTTCAGTGGGTTATGTAATTCTCAGTGCTATTTTATTTAGGATTGTTTTGCAATTTGAATATTTAAATGTAACACATTATCATTTGTAGGATTATCAAGATGGTATAGACACACCTATGGACTTCAGCACTGTGAAAGAAACTTTGGAATCAGGAAATTATGATAGTCCTCTGGAATTTTATAAAGATGTTCGCCAAATATTCAGCAACTCCAAAGCTTATACTTCTAATAAAAAGTCAAGGGTATGAAACTAATATTAAATGGGCAGTTTTGTATTTCAGGCAGTTTTTCTTCCACAGTTTTCAAGATTTGTAAACAAGTATATTCTGCTATTTTGACACAGTTACTGAAGTTTCATTCTCAGTATCTTTTCTGCATTCTGGATTTTTTTCAAGGCATATGTAAATATACTTTTAGAATAATTCTGAAATTAAGCAGCTTTTTCTTTCTCTTATCTTACTTTTCTTTATTCTTTAATGATGATTACATCTGCCAGAGAAAAGACAAAGGAAAGTTAATAATTTAAATACTCAAATCTCCATTAAATGAACTGATAAATATAAAGGTAGTTGACAATATTAGTTTATATGAAATGTTTGATTAGATCTTAATATGGGTATTCCCATTACTATCACAACTATTGATCCCTATTGGGAAGTTACAACTTTATTCATATTCATGTTAAATATTTCCTTATATATTATCAAAACTGAAAATATCCTGAGAAGAAGAAATAGAAAAGGTAATATTTATCTTTTGGAACCACTAGTGTCTAACAGTCAAATTAGTTACATGGTAGGCATATGTCTAAAAGCTTCAACTCTTTAATTTACAGTAAATTTTCACCAGTTTCTCTAGCTGTAATAATTTTGCATTTGCTTTTCCCCTTTCATCATAACTTTTAGAGTAATAGAGTCTCTGGAAAGTTTGAACAATATGGAAAAGTATTTTAAAAATCAAACTATCACATTTTTATTTATAGTTAATATTTAATGTGCTTAATTCTAGTCATATCTATACTAATACTTAACATTCAGATGCTTATAAAATATTAGATTTCATATTTAAAGTCATTGTTATATATGTATTATGACTTTAAAAATAATTTTTATTAATTATTTGAGCATTTCGTGCAATATATTTTGAACATAATCACTTATTACCCTGTCAAACTTCCCAACCAACTTTGAGCTTACTTTTTTCTTTTAATTCATTTCTCTTCAAACCACTTTTTGTTGCCCAGATAGTCTTGGAATCTCTTATTCAACCATGGGGGGTGACTTCATTAAAATGGGTCACCATTATATGCTATATAGCCCCTCAACTAGTGATAGGACTACATGATCAACCTTCCTTCCCTTGGAGCTGGGATTTTGTCTTTCTGGACCTTATGCAGGACTTGTACATGCTTTCATATTCTCTGGGTTCGTATGTGTATCTGTCCTGCTTCCTTGAAGTCATCCACCACTTCTGGCTCTTAACAGCCTTTCTACCCTCTCTTCTGTGATGATCCCTGAGCCTTGGGGTGAAATATGAAAGTCTGATTGGGGCTGAGCACTTTTCACTTTTGCTTTCTGCACACTGACCAATTGTGGGTCTCGTCGTTAAGTGCCATCTGTTGCAAGGGGCAAGTTTCTCTGATGAGGGTTAAGAGATGATCTGATCTATATGATGACTGTTTAAAATGAGGGTTTTGATGATATTCTTTTATCTGATTATTTAATGGTTTATTGGGGTTTTATTGATTTCATTTTTACTAGTATTCTGTTGCTTGAAAATTGAGTGATTTTAAAAAATAATTTCCCACTTTACACGAATAATGACTGTATCTAAAGTCTTCGATATCATTTAGCACTTTTATCATGTGTGTATAGTCCCCTGATTGTTCCTTACAACAGATTCCCAGAGGTCAAATTTTTAACCAAATGATAGGTGTATCTTTAGTGTTTTATGATACATATTTTAAATTATCTTTTGGGATATTGTCTCAGTGAAAATTCCCTTATAATATATGAGGATTTTCCCATCATTCACAGCACTAAATATTATCTTTTAAAGTTTTTATTATGTTTAATAAATGAAAATGACATCTTAATTCCTCCAGAATTTCAAATAGCTAGTGTGTGTTTTCCGTCAGGAATGATGTTCATCCTCTTCTTCTAACTGTGATTGCTAAAACAAGGCTGTGCCTTCCACCTTTCCAGATCTATAGCATGACGCTGAGATTGTCTGCCTTATTTGAAAATCATATTAAAAATATCATCTCTGAATATAAGTCAGCAATCCAAAGTCAGAAGAGGAGAAGGCCTCGGTACAGGAAGCGCTTGAGAAGCAGCAGCAGCTCATTGTCCAGCAGCAGAGCTCCTAGGTACATTACACTGATGTAGCAGTTTAGGCTTTAAAGCACTTTGTATGTGGTAGCTCATCCGTAAAGTTGGTGAGTAAACTTAGGACGTCTCAAGGGACTCAAGAAGTCCTGTTCCTATGCAAAGGTGGAGTTTGTAACCCAAAGTATTGATTATGTTGATTTTACTGTGCCTTTATATTTTTAATTTTTTAATTTTGTTACATGATTGAAGCTTCACTTTGTTAGCTCACCTACTTTAGGCATTTCACTTGAAGTTCTAGGTCATTTCCATTTTGGTCACCTTCAGAATTTTGTGTCATATTGTTCATCATATTGAATTACTAACAGAAAAAGTTCATAATTGTATATCTATCTATCTATATTTATTTATTTATTTACAGCCCAAAAGGGAAGCAGAAGCAAATGAAGTTACAGCCTAAAAATGACCAGAATACCTCAGTGTCTTATGCCAGGACTAGTTCTCCTTTCTCTTCTCCTGGTAAATATATCTTTGGTTTTATGTTCTATAATTTTGGAGCTAATTAAAGGATATAGAATTGGTGTCACTGTTTACAGTACAAAGAGCAATAGATTTGGATTTAGAAAAATTACATTTTAATCATTATTTTACTTGCTAGCTGTATGGCACTCCTGTAAGCCATTAGGTAAAGTGATTTGGTTTCTCTGATTAGGTGATTTTTCAAAATCACTTTTAAAAATGTATTGTATGTTTATGAGTCTTTTGCCTACATGTACATTTATACTCCATGTGCATTCCTGGTACTTTCAGAGGTCAAAAGAGGGTGACAGATCCCCTGAAACTGGAATTACAGATGGTTGTGAGCTGCCATGTGGGTGCTGGGAATCTTCCTTGGATCCTGTGAAGAGCAGCCAATACTTTTAAATGCCGAGCCATCTCTGTCTAACACCTAACTGTATGAATCTAAATTAAAGGTCCCTTTGAAAGTTCTATAGCTGTATGATTTTTATTATCTATAATATCTCAAAAAATGTGTACAATATATTTGTCAGTGTAAGACTTGGAGATTAATATGTGAGGAGGTTTTTCCTTGCTTTTTTTTTGACATTTTGTATTTGTAAGTTTTTAGTGATGATAAATTGTTTGTTTTCCTGTTGTCACATACTCATATTTATTTTGGGGGATGGGCTCTAGGGTCTTGCTAAGTAGCCAAGATAGATTTCAAACTCACTGTCCTCCTAGCTGAGTTTCCAAAAAGCTGGGAATATATGTGGGATACCAGTTGTAAAGCAATGTTTAATTTTATCATGAAGTAAAGTAGTGAAGGTAATTTTAAAAGCAGCCTGTATTAAAATTTCCTGAAAAACGAAATTATGTTAACATTATAATCTCTTTAAACATAAGTTTCAGATGCTGCTGAAGGTGTTTCACTATATCTACTTGATGATGAAGGAGATGGGCCATTTTCTCCATCGAGTTTCAGTGGATATAGCCGAAGTGGAAATAGCCATGACCCAGGAAAAGCCAAATCATTTCGTAATAGAGTTTTACCAGTTAAACAGGGTAGGAAATTGAATATTGGAGAGATAACTTATTTTCCATTTTTGCATGATGGATGATGAGTCATTTAAAAAGCTGATGTGTTAGGGCAGTACAACTAGTATGTCTTGGTACCTAATAAGAATTATAGTAGCCAAATTTAAGTCAAAAGGATTTTATAAGCACAGTTAGTAACAGATGTCTGGTAACTACTTTTGAACAGAATGTAAAATGAAATGAATAAGAGAAAAAAAACTAAATGAAGAATTCTTTCCCCAAGTGCATAAGAACCAGACTGTCAGGAAACATTCAGAATTTTTCATATATTAAACCATGTCTATAAGAAGTGAACAGGTCTCAAATATTTCAAAAGCACTCATTCTTCCAGGCTGTTTCAATAACTTTATATTTGAAGAAATAATTTAGTGCTTACAAAAATCATCGACTTAATTCATGAGTATGTTTATCTATCTTGTATGCCAAGCGAATTGGTTTTATAAGTATTTGAAGTTTACTATTATCCAGAAGCTCTTATAAAGGGTCCTGTACACACCTTGAACATGCTCAAAGATACTTCTATGCTCAACTACTTGAAGTTTGTAAAAATATTTAATTTGGTTTTACAAATAGGTTACTTGGAATATCATTTTAACTTTATATACATTTTAGTGGATATTAATTTTTCTTATGCATTGCTTTTTAATCACCAGATGACCTAAAATAGACTCTAAATATATTCTTGGTTATATGAAAAATATTGAAACACATTGTAGTTGATCTGTGCTAAACGACTGACAAGCAATTGAAACTTATTATCTTTAAAGTTCCCATTTTGAAATCTTTTCTTCTCTGATTCTGTTGCATTGTTCATACTTATTCTTCTTGGGAAAGCTTATAGGCAGAGTAGCCTACATTTCCTGCCTCTTCTTTCATCCAGGACCCTTTATCCTTCATAGCCTAGTTTGTGTGCCAGGCACTCTCCAAAAAGCTCTTCTCCCCAAATCACCAGTAATACAGACTGCCCAAGCAGCATTCCTTTCTAAGTATATAACTTTCTGTTCTCAGTGTCACTGGACACTGTTTCCTGCCTCTTCTCTAAGTTCGTTTTTTACTGCTTTCTAGACTCTGCTGATATTCATTCCTATACAGGTCTTTGTCTTTGCTTTGCTTGTGCTGAGCTTTATTGGCAGATTTCTGCTATTTTTAGCTCTCTTGATCTTTGGCTTCTGCAAATAAAGAACTCTAATAAATCTGTTGACTAAACCAGTCGTCATATTTTTTATAGACTAGAGTGGTTCTATGTAGTTCTTAGATGGCTTGGAACTCACGATGTACACCAGGTTGGCCACAGACTCAGAGCTTTGCCTGCCTCTGCCTCCTGAGTGCTGGAGTTAACAGCATGTGCCACCTTTTCCAGTTTAAACTAATCTTCCCAATGCTAGGGCCTCTGGAAATGTACCAACCCAAACATCTGTTCATTCTACCAGTCTCATATCTAGGAGCTTCGTAAAAATAAGTTTCGTTCCTGTGCATCACCTTTGTGTCTCACAATCATCCTTTTCGTTCAACTTAAATCTCATTTTTAAAAGTGTGCTTTCACTATGGTAGTCTAAGCTCACCCCAAATTCTTTATCTTTCTAACTTAGCCTCCAGGGTAGGGAAGTTTGAAGCTGGTATTACCATGGCCTACTCAGTAACTTTCAACTCTCCATTTTCCTCTTGCATCCACATAGTTGTAAAGCCTTGTTAATTCTATCTTTTTAATTTTGCATTCGTAATTTTGTATATATGTTTGTGTCTGGTTGTGGGTTTGTGCACGTTAGTGCACAGAGTCCAGAAGACCGTATTAGATTTCCCTGGAGCTGGAGATAGAGGCAGTTTTGAGCTGCCCATGTGGGCATATGGAAACCAAACTCTGCAACAACAACAGCAAGTCCTCTTCACCATCTCTCCAGCCCCTCTATAACTTGTAAATACAACTGAAATAGCTTATCTCCTGTGTTTTGTGACACCAAATTAGTCTCTAGCTGAGTATATTAATCACTTTAGACAACCATAAGATACCAGAGCGAGGACCTTAAACAAGAACTTTCAATTTCCCACAGTTCTGGAGCCTGTAAGTCTGAGGAATCAAGGTGCATGGAGATTATTATCTGACAAGAACTTTCGTTTCCACAGGCTTGTAGAAGACCACATTTAAGCTGTATCCCTTGTGGTCTTTTGTTTGTCTCTATATTTCTGTTCCGCTGTGTGTTCCTCTGTCTCTCACTCCCAACCATGTGTGTGTGGGGGGAGTAAAGAGATGAGAGAAACTTAGAAACTTCCTAGTCTCTTTGTTTTTCCGTAATACTTGAGACCTTGATTAACTTTCTTTACTATGTAAGACTCCAGTCTCCAAATGAATTTAGTTAGGGAGTTAGGGACTCAGCCTAGGAATTCTACCTTTAAATGTTAAGATAACATAGTTTGCTTTCCTCATCCATTTTCTTTTCCTTTAATTTCTCTTCACAGACTGAAAATGTCTGGAATTCTCTTCCTAGCTCCATAATCTTATGAGATCCAGCTTTGTATACATACATGATATCTCATTTCTTTATGGCTGTGCTTATGTATGTACATATGCAAATGTATATCAGGAGCTGAACCCTGGTTTTCATGCATGCTAAGCATATTACCATTGAGCTATATTCTTAATCCCTGTTTGTTTTTTCATGTCTTTTTTAGATTTCTACTGGCATATAGAACTAGAAAGCTTGGCTTTTTCTCAGCATCCTGCCCAAACTTGTTCAGTCTTCAGTGTTTCCCAACTTAGCCAGTATTTCTGCCCATTACCCATTTCTTAGACTAAAAAGCCTAGGGGATACACTGTTTTATTCTTAGTATTTGGCATCAAAACCTTCAGCAGGTCCCATTGTTTCCACCTTTGGAAAAAATTATTCTGGTGGCCCTTCTAGGTAGAAAAGTTCTTTCTACCAGATTAGATGCCAGTTCTTGACCCCTCATTGTGCCGTATCTAGACTACTGTTTCAGGGGTCTTTTCTCCAGTTCTGTCTATTTAACCACCGTCTACAGTCTGTTCTCTATATAACACCAGTAATATTTTAAAATGTAAATCAGATGTAGTCTTTCTCTGACCATCTCCTACCATTTCGTTTTTCTACTCCATCCTGTCTAGACTGAATTTTCTTAGTTCTTTTTCTACTGCTCAAACTTTCCCCCACATTTCATTCATTTCATTAATTCTTTCTTTAAGTATTGCATTCTAAGAAACATCACATTGATCTAAATAGCACCGCAAAACACAGCCAAATATTTTTGTGCTCTTATTTTCATTGTTTAGCATTCTTCTCTACTTAAAATTGTATTAGTTTTTTATTCACTTGTTGTCATCCAAACTGTCCCCAGTAGTATATGAATCATGATGTATGATAGCAAGTTCCAACCTCCTACTAATACCTGTTTCATACCAGCTAATTGCTAAGGATTTTATTAATTGAATAAATGAGACTTGTATGCTTCCTTATAATTCTTCTTAAGTTTATGCTAAAATTTCTGCCCAGATAAACTCAAAATCCCTCAACCTATTTTTTTTACTTCAAAAGAAGTGTGGAATAAGGATCCAAACTTTATCTGTCCCTTCAAATAGACCTAAGTATCTATTCCAACACCTTTGATTCTATCCAATCAGTTTGGGGCACTAGATATTTTTAGTAGATTATTTTGATTTTGAGTCTGAATGGCTGTCTTACAATGTCAAGACTTGATTTCTCAAAAACTCATTCATTTTTACTTTAGATCACTCCGCTGATGGGCCTCTTACAAATGGCGATGGCAGAGAGCCCCGAACAGGAGCCAAAAGGAAACTGCTCAGTGCATCAGAAGAGGACGAAAGCATGGCGGGAGAAGAAAAGGAGATAAAAGAAACAAAAGAGAAAGCGCATTTGTCCTCCTCCGAGAGTGGAGAGTTAGGCTCCAGTTTAAGTTCAGAAAGCACCTGTGGCTCCGATTCTGACTCTGAATCTACTTCCAGAACAGACCAAGATTATGTAGATGGCGATCATGACTATAGCAAATTCATACAAACCAGACCTAAAAGAAAACTCAGAAAACAGCATGCCAATGGAAAGAGAAACTGGAAGATGAGAGGCACAGGAGGAAGAGGCAGATGGGGAAGATGGGGTAGATGGAGTAGAGGAGGCAGAGGCAGAGGTGGCAGGGGGCGAGGGGGGCGAGGGAGAGGTGGAGGTGGGGGGAGAGGGCGAGGGCGAGGGAGAGGAGGAAGAGGTGCCTCNGAGGTGCCTCTAGAGGAGCCACCAGAGCCAAGCGAGCACGTGTTGCCGATGATGAATTTGACACGATGTTTTCAGGACGTTTCAGTAGACTTCCTCGAATCAAAACAAGAAACCAAGGCAGGAGGACTGTTTTGTATAATGATGATTCGGATAATGACAATTTTGTGTCCACTGAGGATCCTCTGAATCTTGGTACATCCAGATCAGGCAGAGTCCGTAAAATGACAGAAAAAGCCAGGGTTAGCCATCTCATGGGATGGAATTATTAACAGTTTATAATTATTAATGAATTTAGAGTAATTTTTAAGAATAAAATCAATGGCCTTCTACTGCAGGGAACTTACCAGAAAATCTACAAAGCAAGTTGTGTGGGGACTTCTGCTTCCTTTCACATTGGTGCTTTTCCATTATGCCAGTATACATTTGTTTCAAGACTTTTAATCTCCACACTTCATTTGTTCAAACAAGCCTTACTCATTAGGCCTTAAATTAAAATAAATTCTGCCCACACATATACATGTGTGCACATACACATGCGTGGACATGCGCACACAAGTGCTCACGCACATACATATACACACATACACACGCACATACACACACCACAGACACACTACAGATTTAATACATGAAAGGAGCATTCTGCTTCTTAAGAGTAGCATGACATTTTTATCTCAATAAGATATCCCTCTTTGCTTTTGTATCACAGAAGTATAGCACCTTCTTACAGAGTTTTATATAGTTTGTTTTTGCCATTTTGATTCCTATACCCAGTAATAATAACTTTTGCACAATACACCAATCCTAAAGGCAGCTATTAAATGTTTACAGTTTCTATATTGTAAGAACGATCTGGATTATTTTACTCTTCCCAGGCCAAACTTTCATGAACTGTACTGAACTGAAGTATATATTTATACTGCAGTTTTGGGGTGGGTGGGGGGTATCTTGATATGCTTTTCATTGATTTGCTCAATTCACGTTTAAGGTGAGAAAGGGTTGGTGCCTTGTAAATATGTAGCAAATCTTTGTGGTGTGTCCTGATGTGTGCATTAACTTTATTAAAAGAGAATACTTGAGGTATCAATCTAGACAAGGTGCCAAATGCAAAAGTTTCTTGCATCCATTTTTCTTTTCCTGTTATATTTTATTGCATTAATAGGAATTTGTGTAGCTTAATAGTAACTTAAACATTTGAAAAATCCTCATCCACAAAGAATACTTCTTTGAACAGTAGCTCAGCTACCTCTATCATTAACTACAACTACTGGAAATGCTAAGGAAAGTAGATGCTGTTACTCATTACTAAGGAGAAACAGAACAAGCTTGGTAGGGATGAATACTACTAAGTCATAAGCTGAGAATTTTCAGTAATCATATTGGCTCTCAAGTTCATAGGTGTGACAAATTTTCCTAAGCATTCTATGCTCTAGGCTTCTGTAGAACCTATTTATGTAAGCAGACTTGCTCTGCTGCTTGGCTGTCTCTGCCACCACTTCCTCTTTAACAGCTGTGAGTTACTGCTTTTCATTTGAATCTGGAAAGGTAACAAAGCACCTAGCTTGAGCTGGCCTATTTTGGCTAGCTAATATTTGGAATCAACTTTAATGGGTTCTCTGTTCTCATTCCAAAGGGTTCTTCTGTTCTCGACTTCCAGAAAAAAAAGCCTCATTGCACTGCAAACAGATATTGAATCATTATTTTATAGTTGAGAAAAAAAATCTTTAAAATCATTTATGGTCTTGTTTACAGCAATAGAGTGCACATAGAGTTCCATAAGTGAGCTTCAGTTACAAGATCAATTGTGGTCCTCAAATTTGACATCACAGTCGCGCTACTTCATCAGATATTTCCATTCTTGAAGTGGGAGGGATAATAATTGATCTCTGCTTTTGTAACAGCAATTTTGTTGCACTTAAATCAGATTTGTGTGATGAAACATTTTCTTGATGTACATCTGGTAGTCCAGGAGATATCTTAAGCTGACATGTTTGTCTCATGCTTTCAATCATTTCACGCATCTGAAAAAATCTGTTAAGTGCAGAGGAAGGAGTGCACACATAACTTTGCTTTTTGGTGGGGTTGGGGGGGTTATTCTTGAACTAATACCCTTAAGCAATTTTCACTTGCAGTAGAAATGATGGTCAGGCTTTAAGAAAGTATAATGAATTGTTAATGGCACTAATGTCTGTTGCTAGGGAGCAGACCAAGTTGATATTTTTGTTGTTGTTGTTGTTTTTCTTCACCATACCAAAACAATTTCTGGTCATAATTCAGCTGCCATTTTAACCATAGCATAGATTCAACATGTTCCTATTTTGAGAGTCTACATTTGATTTTTACTAAAACATACTATTTCAGTTATTCATCTCTTGGGCGTTTAGACTAAATTGTGCCTATGTTTTCCTGGAGTCAGTAACGTTTTGTCCTACAACAACCAACATAATGTAGTTGCTTAAATTCCTGGATGTACCCAAATATGTAACATGTGTATCATTTTAGTGTGAGATTTTTGTTGGCATTCTTCTATGAAGAGCTGAGCTCTTGAAACGTAGAAGAATTGCCATTTGTATGATGCTAGCTGTCGGGAGCTTTATTTATAATTTATTTTGAAAAATGAAAATGCCACATTTATTCCCCAAATGTCAAGATTTTCTAGACTTACAGAATTAGAAGAATAAGGCTAAAGACATTTTTAAGCATATTTTCTATGTAGTGAAATACTGTGAAATACTAGTGGACAGCATTTTGCTGTGATGTTGATTTCAGTTATTAGAATTTAAAGAGTTAGTCACCAGGGTATGTTAGGTGAACATAGTTATCATTTATTATAAAACAAACAGATAATTTTCTGTTTGCATGCAAATTATTTTCATAAGTGTGAAAATAAAAGTCTGGGAAATGATATTTTTACTTTTCTAATCTGGACTTCCCCCTTTCTTCAATTTATATTTTGGGTTTTTTAACACCACTTCCTACAAATGTGTCATAATTTATATCATATTGAATACTTTATCATTTCAGTTTTCTAGAGATCTTTTAAACCTAAGTAAGATCTGGGTTCAGCCATAGCAAAGAAATTAGGGAATGAGTTAAGAATTCTGCAAATGAAGACCACTGTTCTATTTAGGCCCATGAGAGCATACACATGTATAAGCTTAATACTATGCTATATCTGAATAGCCAGTAAGCTATAATATCGCTCATAAATGCTAACGTTCAGATTCCAAGCTTTATGATCTTAGCATGTGTATATGTTTATAAAACTCAATCATGTGTTCTTCTCTGGATTGCTGTATGTAACTCATCTAGCAATAGGATGCTCTCCGAAACATTCGCAAAACTGCTAGCCTAATAACTAAATTTGTTTCTGTATAAATGTTTGTGTACTTGTATGTATGGAGCTTTTTCCAGTTTGCCATACCTTATCCCAGACATTAAAAAGAGAATATTTTATATGGAGGACACTGTCTACAAATTATTTGCCTCTTTAGAGCTCAGCTTGTGCATTTATTAATGTTAGTCTTCCATGTCATTATGTCTCTTCGATAACCAGTTCTGGTTCTGTCATATAACTATGCCCCTCTATTCTTTTAATTTGCCATTTTACTTGTTTCATTTTCTCTTTCCCTCAGCAGAAATCAGGCTTATTCTATAATTCTTCCTTACAGTGTTTTGTTTCACTCAGAGGCAAAGCAACTGAATAAAATTCCCACGTTTCAGTCTACACAATTGAGTTCTCATACATCTAAATTATATTTCTGATATTTTAAAGTAGATTGTCATCAGACAATACAGTGATTTAAAGGGAAAGAGGTGAATACCACTCCTAACTTTTTAATAAGACTTTTTGAGCATTTTTCCAAATTTCTAAGTTTGTGGCAATGATATACGCCATATGTATATATATATGGAACCATTTTATGCACATTTGCCAATTGGGACTCATCTTTAAAGTTGAATTTTCATGCCCTTGAAAAGGGGTCCTAAAACATGTAATTTTCAGTACTATTTGATGCCCAGCCTTTTAAGCAATTACAATAACATTTGAAAATCTGAAATTAATAGTTCCAGGGGGAAGGAATAAGACTTGATATTTAAAGGCCTTTGTTTTAAATGCTAACCACATTCCACAACCTATTTGTGGTACGAAAGGCTTTATGATTGTTTTATTAAAATATTATTAGATCATTTTAAAGCTCATTTTTAAAATTATTGGTAAAATAGTTGCATAATGTTTTTATTTTGCCTCGTTTAGCAAAGATTCTTTACCAAGTGTTAATTTATCACATTTACAAAGTTTGGAATAAAATCCATTATAAAGTTAAATGATTTCATGGTGCTGTATTTTGTGGAACATGGATAGCACTCAGGTTTCTTGCTATTTATTCCCTAGTATAGTCTTATCAGCTTGAGTACTCCTTGTCTCATCTTTCCTCTTGGACTTGCTCATATCTCCACTTCTCTTTCTACAACGAAGACTGCACTTAATGTAGCATATTTCAGCCAGACTGGAAATTTCGAATTCACTTCTGAGGGAAGTACATTAGAAAGGCCCTGCAGTTTAGAGTTAAGGTGTGTTTATTTATATGTATGCCCATTTCTTATTCTTATACCTATCTTAATTAAATCTAGAATATGGCACTTAGACATATAAAACGCATGGTAATTATTTTCTAAAAAATTAAATTGATACATATTGAGATCACCATTAGTATTTTAGTTTTAAAAATCCCATATTGAAATACCTAGAAACCCAGTTGGAAAATGTGGTTTTTTTTGCATATGTCACCAAATATACATTAGGCAGTACTACAAATGTTAATTCTTTAAACAATGCTGTGGTGATGGCAATCAGTAATTTATTTCTTTGTTCTGTAACTTATCATCCTTGTCTTTTGTAATCCTTTACACAGTATTAACAAAGCTGTACTTTGTGTTTGTTCTTAGTGTCCATAAATTTTAAGATGGAAAAAAACATTCATTTAATAGTTGATGTGATGCTGTATATGGGCAGAATGTCCATTAAACTAAAATTCAGTGGGGAAAAAGGTAAACAAAACTGGCTTGGTTTATAAAAGAAGTTTTGTTTGGCAGTTGTTGGTCATTATAAGCAATTACCTTCAAAGACAAAAAAAATACTGGATTAATTTGTTGCCATTCTTTATGGGATGTTTACAATAAAATTCCAAGTTGTTTGGAATCAGTTGCACTCTCGCTGCTTTATGCCTTAACTCATCCTAGAGATAAATTAACAAGACAGAGAAATATAAGAAATATGAAGTTAACCTTTATACTACCCAGCTTTCGAGACTGTATCATGTAATCCTTGGGTCTCCTTTGTCATATTTTATTACTATCATTTTTTAATCTTAGAAACTGAGTTGCTTCCTATGAAAGAAAAGATGTATCCTAATTCTTGCTGATATTCTTTGGATCATCATTAGGTCATCAGTATGCTGTTAACACTTTAAAATGTGGGCTGCTTGGTGCCTTAGATAGCAGCCTCCAAAGCACTAGTCCCCTGATTGTTCTGCAGAGCTTTTGGAGATGGATAGATGTCTAATATATTTATTGTTGAATTTTAACAGCTGAGCTATGGATACCTAGTACTCCTTATTTGGGGTTAACTTGCCTATAAACTTTGAATTTATTATAAATGGTGCTTTAATTTGATGTAAATCTAGGAGGGAGAGCAATGAAGTGAGCCAGGATCTGAATCTTTTACCAGGAATACTCATCTCTGGCCTTTAATGTATCTCCACAAGTTTTCTCCCAATGTCAAGAATTCTGCTGAGGTCAAGATAAATAAGCTGGCTAAAGACTGCTCTGCATCATTCATATGTAGGCTGTCTGTTTTGTGTTTTTAGAATTAAGTGAGATGACTCGGTATAGGTCAACTCTTTTCTGGCATAGGATCCATTTACTGACAGCCTAGTTTTCACAATACCCTGATTGAGGTCTGGGGATACTTGTTATTTTTGTTTAGCTGTTTGACTGCTTAAAAATAGCCCTCTTTTACAATGTAAATATGTTACATTAAAATTTTTTTGTTAGCAAACTTTGGTATTTTCTTACTTCACTCGCTAGATTTCTTAAATAGAAAATTTAAAGAATTTTTATGACAAAACTTTGCTGAAGTATTCAGAAGATTGTTTGCCTTGTTGAGAAGATCAAGAAGAGAAGTGTTTCTTGCCCTTCCCATATAATATTTACCACCTACCTAAAAGACACATTCCAAAAATGCACAAAATAAATTGAAACTCATACGTTGAGCTTGTGAGTTAATATTAAATGGGAATTTTGTGCTATATGTAAGCTCATGTACTTTACTGTTTCATGATTTTTATATAAGTACTTAAGGCATTTTTATGATGCACAATGCTGGTAGACCAAATATAATATTAAATAAAATGTTTATGGTGTCACCCCCCAAATTGGAGTAACAGTTTTTTCTAATTTTTTTGATTTTTAGTGACCTTTCTTGGCCATCTGAGTAACTGACTTAATAAAGTTACTTCTCACTTGCAGAGCATAAGGATCTAGTAGCTACCTTTAGGAAAATTGTTAACAAACTAATCTTTCACATATCCTAAAGACTTTCAAATCTCTGGGATGCTAGTATGATTGCATTAATTTGTAAAGTTCTATTTAATAACTTGCCTTCTCAGTGCCCTCCAAGTCTCCAATTTTATAAATTTTCTTGCAAACATTTTAAGAAATAAATACATTTCAAATCATTTAATACAGGTTACTAATATTGACAAGGAATTTTATTCATTCTTAGAGGTGTTATGTGGTTCATTTTGTCCTGTCGAAAATCTAAGAGTTTGTATAGTCGTTCATTTGTACTAGGAATTTTGTGTACTCTGTCAAGTATTTCATGGATAGAAGCTTGTCATAAGAGTTTCTAGTTTGTCATTTTGAATGAAATATGCCTCCTAAATTGTACGATAGACATCTTAACAGGACATTTTGTTACCCTTGGGTGTTGTTCACTTAAAATGCCAGGAATGAAGTGCTGATTGTTCTGGATTGTTTCCATATGTTAAGCTGAATCTATAAACTGGAGGTTCCCTTGTATACAAAGCATAACTGTTGCTGGATCTAGTCTGACCTCATAACATATCTTGCCCTTTTATCACATCTAATTCTTCAACTGAAAATTGTCAGGGACTGAGTCACATTCTTTCTCTGGAGTTGTATAGTGGTTTTCTTCCTATATAATATTTACCAGCAGGAGTTTGAAGCCTTTAGTCTTCAGACAAGAAATGGCAGCAGAAAGACTGTGCTGTTCTTTCCTAGGGTTGTTCATCTCTGCCTTCTGTGCTTTTAGCACTGTACTTTAAAAAAAAAAAACTTTTAGAGCTTAGAAAATTTATCCCTCAAATTAGTCTCAATCACCAGAAAGATTATCTGTTGACGCCCATTGTTTTTCCAAGGAGAAAATAAATGAGTTTTGGTAAAACCAAGTAATTTGCCTAGTTCCATGTAGCTAGTAATCAAAAAGTAAATAAAAATCCTGATTCATCCTGGTGGATGGTGGTGGCACACACCTTTAATCCCAACACTCTGGATGCAGGGACAGGGGAATCACTGAGTTTGAGATCGGCCTGGTCTACAAAGCAAGTTCCAGGACACACAGGGTCACACAGAAACCCTGTCCCCCCAAAGAGAGAGAGAGAGAACCCTTGATTCATCCAGGGTACCTAGTTCTACTTTTTCTTTAATTCCACTGGCTTCCTTCCTAACTGCTATGAAATAGAGGTCCTATGTCTTGTATGTAAGTGTAACCTAAAGAGAACTTTCTGTTGCTCTTCCCAGTTTTACTGTATGTGCTACCAAAGAAAAAGTAAGCATATGGTTCCGATTTTTCATGAAGATGTTCACTGAGTTGTGTCTTCAAAGCTTCTACCTCCTTTGGGGACACGGTGGCTACAGGGGCTGATGCCACGTGTAGTTTGATTCACGGGATGGTTACTGCTGTTTCTGATGCTGTTGTGTCCACACTGCTCATCCAGCTGAGGACTACTGTGACCGGAGAGATCTCCTCAGGCACGACAGCCTACTGTGTGGTGGTCTCTTCCTCTTCCATTCCTCGGTAACTAGATGAAGTGTACCTGGCCCAGTGTCATTTCCTTCTGCTGTAAGATGATCTGACAACGCTAACAAAAGAGAGAACCCACCCTGGTTCAGGAAGAAGCTTTTGGTCCCTGTAAAACGGGAAAAACTGAATAGGTAAGGTTGACCTATTTGGTCATATGGTCAGTCTGGATACTTATTCAAAGAAGTTGTGGGCAATAGAGTGCTTATTGAGACCAACAGCAGTCGAGGAAAGTGACAAGGCCGTGGGACTCTAAATGACAGGTTGAAAGCAGCAGTAGTGCACATTTATACTTTAGTAAAAGATCGGTTTTGGAAGAGAACACGAAATCAGGAGAAATCAGGATAATTTAAAAAGAACTGGTGAATGAGTTGACAAACGATGTCAGATACCTCAAATGACAGCTGAATTAATCACCTGTAAAGGATCTTATTTTTTTTTCTTAGAGCAGTGGTTCTCAACCTTTCTAATGCTGTGACCCTTTAATACAGTTCTTCATGTTGTGGTGACCCCAAGCCATACAATTATGCCGTTGCTACTCCATAACTGCAATTTTGTTTCTGTTAATGAATCATAATGTAAAATCTGACATGCAGGATATCTGCTATACAACTCCAAAGAGGTCGCAACCCACAAGTTAGGAACCACGGCCTTAGAGTTTGACACTGAAGAAATAATTTGGAAATTGTATCCTAACACTGTACTGTATCCCTAGCCCAAGACTGGCTGCATGCACAGCAGTGGGGCTCTAGTTTACTGTAGCTAGCCTTCTTTGAATATTTGTCAGTGGGACTGTTAAATATTTTTGTTATCACAATCCCATCTCACTGACCACATTAAAGGCAAAAATATTTTTAAAAATTCTCCACTATGAGATTTTTACTTCTAAGCAAGTAATGATCAAGAAAAAGTTTACAGTTTTTACTAGTCCATGGGATAATAAATTTAAAGTATAAAAATCAGTGAACTTTTAATGTCTGTATTAATACAAATGTGTACAAAAATAAATGCTTGGAGCCTGGAGAGATGGCTCAGTGGTTAAGAGCATTGGCTGCTCTAACAGTGATCCTGAGTTCAATTCCCAGCAACCACATGGTATCTCATCTGTAATGGGATCTGATGTCTCTTGGCATGCAGGTATATATGCAGACAGAGCACTCATACAAAAATAAAGTGTAAGAATTTAGAGAGAGTTTTTTGTCTGTGAGGTCCCCTGGCCAGCAAGGGCACTGATCCTGCAGCAAGCTCAT
>LOEQ01004597.1:0-19086 GCA_001685075.1 Bramus lutescens
TGAACAGAAAGAGCTAAGACTGGGCCAGAGTATGCTAAGGTAGGATAAAGTACCTTGTGTACAATGGAAGGAGCTGATTAAAAGCATTTGGTGAAAATGAACTATTCTATGGACTAGAGATCAAAGAATGAGCAGTCCAGACAAGACTCTTGATCTGATAGACTTCATATTTTTAATGAAAAGGCAAGCTGTAACAAACACATATGCAAATGAGGTGTTTCTGATGGCCATATGCAGAGAGAAGAGTGCTTCGGAAGATGTGTGGGGTGCAGCCTGAGAGCCAGTGTGCTTAGTGTGGTGTGCGAGTAGAGATTTGATTTTATTTGTGCATACATGACGTATGCTTGCGTGCATGTCAGGGTGTGTGGTTGTAAATGTGTACATGTGTGTGTTCATGGGTACAGGGTCTAAAAGTTGATGCTGGGAGTCTTTGTCAATCACTTCCCACCTTTTTAAAAAAAGTCTTTTGTAATTTGTGTTTTTGTGTGGGTACTTTAGCATGTGTGGAAACATGAGCACGGAAGTGACCAAGAAGGCCAGAAGCATCCATCTCCTGAAACTGGAGCTGTAAGCGGTTGTGAGTCACCTGATGAGGTGTTGAGAATTGAGCTCAGGTAATCTGAAGGAGCAGTGTGTGCTCTTCACTTCTGAGCCATTTCTACAGTCCCCACACCTTTTTTATTTCATGTTATGTTATTGGAAAGGATGATCTCTCTCTGACTCTGGAATTCATTGACTTGGCGAGGCTGGCTGGCCAATGAACTCCCTGGATCTCCTCATCTCTACCTCCCTAGCCATGGGTTTAGAGACACCTGCACCTGTACCCAGCTTCTACATGAGTGCTGGGGACCTGAAATAGGGACTTCTTGTCTGTGCAGCAGGCACTTTATCCATTGAGCCAGGTCCCCAGCCTCCTAGGTAACATTTAAATGGTAAAATATAGGCAGCCACATCAACATGGAAGGGGCAGTTCCTTTTATACAAAAGAATGAGTAGACAAGGACATGGGAAGGAGGGATGTCTGAGGGTTAGTAAGAGGGTAGAGAAGGCTGGCGTGGTTTGAAGGAAGGTGACAAGAACAGGACAGGGGAAGCTGACACAAGGTCTCAAGATCAAGAGAGCCACTGGATGGTTTAATGAGGGTAGAGGGAGTGATGCTATTGGATCTGTGCTTTCAAATCAGCATACTGGGTTTCTCCATGTATTGAGGGCTTATAGGGAGGCAGAAAGAAAGAGTGCATATTCTACTAACATTAACCCAAGTGAGAAGTGGTGATAGGCAGTGCCAGACTTCATGAGTGATAAGAAAAACAGGGCGATTGCAGGTGTGTTTTGAATGCAAATAGCACAAGAGGTTCGCTGAGTCAATACGGAAGTGGGGCAAGAGTGAAATCATGACTCCCAGTTGCTTACTGAAATGGAAGTGGTTGCTCCCTGTGAGAGAGTTAAGCGGAGTCTGAAGTGGACACAAGGTCACTGCTGCAGTGTGCCTCATCCAAGAGGGGCTGCAGCATCTCTGCTGCTAGCTCTAGGAAGACAGATGTCTTAGGCGTGATAAGAGAACATCATATACACTTTTCTTCCTGTATCATTTCCTTGCAAGTCCTAAGCCAGGTGCAATCTAGAGGATCATGGTGGTGTTTTTTTTTTTTCTTAAAAGCAGAAAAGCATTACAATGACTCAAATATATAAAATGAGTTAAGAGCACAATCCAGGGCTAACATGGTCCAGAAGGAGATCTTCTGATACAGGGTCTTTTATGAGTTGTTGGAAGAGAATCAGTTAGTTGGTAGTATGTTTGTGGTAGTTTGAATGTAATTGGCCCCCGTAACCTCAGAAGGAGTGGCACTGTTAGGAGGCGTGGCTTTTTTGGAGTAGGAATGGTCTTGTTGGAGGAAGTGTGTCACTGTGGAGGCAAGCTTTGAAGTCTCATATGTGTTCAAGCCACATCTCATGACTCAGCTCACTTCCTATTGACTGTGGGTCAAGATGTATGACTCTTGACTACCTTTCCAGCACCATATCTGCCTGCATACTGTCATGTTGCACCAGGATGATAATGGACTAAAGCTCTGAAACTGTAAGCCACTCCATTAAATATTTTCCTTTGTAGGAGTTGCCACCGTCATGGCGTCTCTTCACAGCAACAGAAACCCTGACTAAGACAATGGCCTAGAATATGTAATAAAAGGGACAGCATGGGCACTGGCTTAGTCAGTAGAGTTCTTGCAGTACAAGCATGAGTTCAGATCTCTAGTTCCCATCCGAAAAGCTGTGTGTGGCGACACACTTCTGCCATCCTAGTTCAGGGTAGATGAAGACAGGAGAATTCATGGGACCTTGCAGATAGCCAATCTAGCAGAATTGGTGAGCTCCAGGTCGAATGAGGGGCACTGTATCAAAAACTAAGATGGAGGAGTGATTGAGAAAGACACTTTTCATCAGTTTCTGGGCTCCACATGAATGTATACTCGTGCATGCACACATCTGTACCTACATACGTGGAAGCACACACACACACACACACACACAGAAAACATAACAAAATAAAAACAAAAGGAATACTGGTTTTCCTTGCTTGCCATGTTCAATCCCAATTTGGCTTTCTCTAAGGTCATCCTGGTTTTGCTGTTTTCCTAAGGAGGAGGTATGTACTGTCCCCATTTTGCTTGTCTGTATGCGCCAGTCAGTCAGTCCTTACAGAAAATGGACAGGCCATGGAACTGAGAGTTTGAAAACTTTTGTAAAGGGGCTTGTTGAACGGTCCAGGAGTGTGAGGAGAACTCTGAGCGCTTGGGAGAAAACCCCAAGAAAACAACGCAAGAATCTTGTGACCTTAGTTTCTTCAAAACATGGAGTTTTCTTGGAATGTGTTTTCATGTTCCTCTCAGGTGCAGCAGAGAGGTGAGTTTACTTTAGATTACTCATCGATGCTTACTGTTGCTATTCAATTATCCTTTATCTGCCTCTATGGAAAAACAGGTTTTTGTCAATTGTCCTTGTGATTGCACAGAGTGAACTCGTGAGAACTTTGCTCAGGTGACTTTTCTAGCTCCTCAGGTTATATATTGTCTGAGACTCCAAATAAAGTTGCCCATTGCATGAGACTTTAGCCTGCCTCTTTTGTTGGCTCCATTCTTACAAATTCCACTGCCTCCAGAGCGGGGATAGCGGCTATCGATAGAGGGCCAACTATGGGTGCTAAGTACCCCGAGACTTGCAGAAGTGCTAAGACCTGATACGTCCACACAACCATAGCGTGAGAAAAGCACTACCAAACCAGGAAGGTAAGCCAGAATCATGGGAGAAAGTATTGAGAAGACAGTCTAGTGCCCATAGCTTCCTCCCGAAATGAAGACCAGCAGGGAACAAGCAGAGAAAGGGTCCTGTCACATTTCCCCATTCATACTCAGAACAGCAGCTGAGGTCTCCCAAAGAAATCCGGAAGGTCACAGACCCTGGCCTACCCTGTAGGTGAGGGCAGAAGATGGGTTTTAGGGGCGAAATTGGATAGCTTTTTTATCACTCAAAGCTCATGTCAGTTACGTGATAAAATATCATGAGAAAAGCAACTCAGGGGAGAACGGGTCTCTTTTGGCTTACCGTTGAGATGCATTGAGTCCATTATGGCAGAGAAGGCATGGCCCAAGGTGCAGGAAGTTGATTTGAGCACACCATGTCAAAATGCAAGAAACCGAGTGGATAGGAAGTGGGGCCAGGCTGTCCGACATCAAAGCCTGCCTTCCTCCCTTCCTCCAGCGTTTCCCCGAGGTTCCACAATCCTTCCCAAACAGTGTGGGTAGTTGGGGACAAAGTGTTCAGACACATAAAGCCTGTTGAGGACATTTCTTATTTGAACCAAAAAAAAAAAATTCAAGAAGAGGCAAATTCAGTTGCAAACCATATTGTCAGAGCATGACCATCCTGGGAGAGGATACTTGAAGACAGACATGGGGGCCACTGGTGTTTCTCATGCCTCATCTAGTTCTTTGATGCTAGAGAATGTTTTAGGGATTAGATCATAAAGAACTTCATGCCAGTGAGGAACTGGAGGGAAGAAGGGAGCTTGGCCTAACTTGAGAAACAAGAATTGCATGTTGTATTATTGCTTAATCTTCATCCCTACTTGGCTACGAGGTACAGCATCCATCCCTGGCTTCTTCCTTCTTATCTGAACTGAACGGTGATTATGAAACAACTCATGGGTCTGTTCCCCATCTTCTCTGATCTTTTGAAACTGCACAAAATAAGGCTTAATGAAGGTGGCATGCCGCAGAATGACTTAGAACTGAGGCTATGACTACATCAAAAGTCTTTCGATGGCAAAATTTTAATGGCTGAATAATATGCTGGAACAGAGGAGTAATTTCCTCTCGAATGCTAGGATGAATTATTTATGCTTTGACAACATTATGTGTCTCTAAAGCAGCTTTTAGTTATTCGCCACTTCTGGGCTACAGCTGATCCCGCTGCCCATTCTTGTAATTACATTAACCTCTTGACTTTACATGACAAGCTTTTCCTGCTCACTGCGATCAATAGCCCATAACTATACCTCTTTAATAGGGCCGTAGTTACACTTCAGTTCAGATACAATTAACTTTTGTCCCCCTTCTTTTTTTGGTAGGACATGGAATAAAATTTCTTATTTTAACATCTGGAACAAAAGAGAATCACCGTGAAGGGGGAAAACACACACACACACACACACACACACACACACAGATGTGAGGATCATATGAAAAGCAGTGATTGCATTGATAAATAGGCCAGATGAAAATCTAATTCTGTGAGCACCTGGGATTAGAAACACTGAGAGACTCGGTGGATATCAAAGCCCTAGATTTGTGTGGTGGCCTCGAAATCTCTGCTTTAATAGGCTTTGCTGGTTCAGTAGGATTAAAGGCACAGTGGACTGCCTCATTTGCTAGCCAACCTATATCAACTAATTATTGAACGTAAATGTAAATAGAGAAAGGATCCTGTTAACTGCTAAAACATTTCTCATGTTCGTCAAACACTCCTTTATCAGAAGTCCTTTAGGGATGGGATAGCGAAGCCAGGTCCTGCTGGCTCAGTTAGGCTGGCTGTGTGGGCTCTATCATGTCAGTAACATGAAGCAGCATGGGGATTACTTGAACCACGAAATAGTATCTAATGCTACGTTAGAGTCTGAAGCCCCCTAAGGGAACATAAAAACCACACACACACTTTCCTGCATACGACCATGTGTATTCATGTGTATGCGTGTATGCATGTACAACACATACATGCACCATTGTGCGCTTTGTTATGCAGACATTTGGCCTATATTTCAGAAAGAAAGTAGCCTTAGAGATCTTTCTGAGCATTTCTGTGATTCCATTGTAACGCTTTGTGTGTGTTAAGGTATGCAAGCATAGACATGCACACTCACTATAGCTATCCATCGCTTGAATGGCCTTGTACTTATGTTAGACTTCAGTTACCCAGAACTCTGCAAACCCATGGCACACTTGGAGAAACTCAACAGAAACCCACAGAAGTGAAATTAATTCATTTTCTGCTGTAATTCTGTAATATGAAAAGGAACAAAGCCCTTTACTTCCTACCATGCTATATCATCATAGCCATCTGTCTTAAAACTAATAAAATAAAACTACCTATTACTAATAGCAATAATTTAGGACCCATCCAGTGGTCCTCATAGACAGTGCATCTCATTTAATATCACCTTAAGAAATAACCGGTGTCTGTTTAAGTCCATTGTCAGAGTGCTCTAATTTTCTTTTATGGTACTGTCAGATTGCTATATTGCAGGAAAGTGATCTGTATCATATAAATTGTGATGCCTATGCATATTACATGATCAGAAAATTAAACGTGAAACAACTGTATCAAGTGGGTATGGAATCGGTGGGGAAGAATGAGCATGTGTTACTACCAAGAAAGAAACTAGATTGGAGAATCTCCCACAGCCCAAGGCTCCAGCATTCCAGGTTCACATGGGGATAAGGGCTACGTTTTCCTGACTTTCCTTGTTGATGGAACAAATACAGGACAGACGCCACTTGCTGGAAGATTTTATTCTGCCCCAGGGTTTCAGGGGTATCATTGGCTTCTAGCAGAGAGGGTATGAAGCTAACCCCAGCCTTAATGCAGTTTTGAATACACATATAATGCTCTATCACAGTTATTGAGCATTCACCAAGGTAGACACTTTCCATTAATAATGCTATTTGTCTTAAAGCAATGTCATGGCTTTATACGAATAGACACAATGGTAATCATTATTTACCTAATGATCCAATTGGATTATCATATGGTATTCTTATCCCAATGATCCAAGGGGATTATTGTATGATATTCTTAAAAAGGGGAGAGGTAGCTTTGAGTGCAAAGCTTTGGAAGTATCAGGAGAGTTAAGCTAGCAAATGAGATTCATTTACCCTGATGGAAGTTTTTATAGTCCATTTGCTCTGGACCAGATAATTCAGAGAACCCGACAGTGGATATGTGCTGTTTCTTAGAACATCTACAATTCAAAGCATGGAGAAGGTGGATTTTAATAGCCAAGAACTCCAAGTAAGCACAATGCCCTTCCATCGATAGTGTCTAAGAACTGGGTGGTACTAACAAGAACGATTAGAGAATCCGCTTCTCTCTGGGGCTGTAGAAGTGTTGGGTCTTTTATGGCTTGTAGTTGATGGAAACGTAACCTGCTCTGAAGGTATGAATGATGATGCGATAGGTCACTCCGTGCCTTTCTTATTCATCTACGTTTCTTCTCGTTTAGTTCACCGGGGAAAGATAATCTTTTTGAGGATGTACTATCTAATAAAGCAGTTAAAGTTTACACTGTGCATTAAGCCCCGGGGATGGTCATTTTTCTTTTCCTTTTAGGGGTGGTCTGTAGGAGCCAGGAGAGTAACAGTCTCCAGACCCATCTGAACGGAACATGCGCATTACAAAACAGTTTGCTTCTCCATTGGGTCTAAATCATGGGGAAACAAGATCTGGACCCTTTCATTTAGATGAGGCTAAAGGCTTTGGTATCAGCCTACAAAATAGCACTTTGCCAAGAGGATTCAGACTCTTTCAGATCCAGTACAGATTCTCCTAAAACATCTGGGTCCATTTCCAGAGGGGGAAAAAAATAATCAGTGTAAGGTAATGAAATTGCCAGATGTGACTACTTGCCAAAATATTGTGATGCTTTTGCTGGCTGCCTGCTACATTAAGGATGTACTTGATGGGGTGGAATTTCCATCCTGATCTTCTCCCTAGGAACAAAATGGCTGCCCCCCAACCCCCATCAGAGCTATTCATTGCCCCAAAGTGTTCCCTGCTTTGTGGGTAGATAAAATCATTTCAGAATTCATTATTTTCAGCATTCTACTGCAGTTATTTATTCCCCCTCCTGCATTCTCGTGATCATTAATGTAGCAGTCAACAGAAAGATCAGCTCTGGATATCCGAATTCAGAGATGTCCGGTTTTGATTCTTTCCTCTGCCTTAGATTCAAAGGGAACAGTGTGAAACAGTCTCTCTGCTCTTTAGAGGCAAATATTTCCTTCCTGAAGGGTGAATCACTCAGAGAATAATAAAGCCCTGCTCTGAAACTCTTATTTTATGTTACAATTCCTTCCCTAATGGGGACACATGACCCCAGTAACCTCCTCTTCCCATTCCAAAGGTACAACCTCAAATCCAAATAAATAACTTCCCCACTCAAAAAACTCGGAAACTAAACACCCTTGAAAACAAAACAAAACAAATCAAAAACAGTGGTGACACTGCCTTAAGGTACCAAATAACCGTAACAGGTCTCCTCCAAAACCCAAACAAGATGTTAAGATCCTGATGGGAAGGAATCAGTAGCCACAGAGACAAACTTAAGACTCTAAAAACAGCACCGCCTCAAAGATCCAAACATTGTACTATTTGGTTCAGGGAAGGCTGAACAATGAACGGGGTTTCAAGGAACTGAGAAATTCCTCATTCTGGTCTAAAGGAAAGTAGTAGCAGACAGGACCAATGAGCTAAGATGAGGGGAAGCCACGACCTTGCTACAACCCCTTCTGTTGAAAGATGCAAGCTTGCCTGTCTAGGAACTAGAGCCTACTTCTGTGCTGGAGAGAGAAAGCCTCTCTTCCAGATCGCCCCGGGGAGGCTGACTCTGTCTTTGAAACAAATGAGTATAAACTGTCTCTCCAGGTCACTGAGTCCCCACTGTCTGAGAGATAAGGCTCCCTTCTTTCCGGAAGGAGACTGTGACATCAAACACAACCAAGACAACCAGAAAAGGACTGTAACCTTGGGAAGAAGCCGTGAGGCGGGGCAGAGCATGGTACTCCTGACACCGGGGCCAGGATGATTTGTGGTTGTCAGTGCAGTCTAGTTTTTATGAAGGTTTAGCTGGAATAATGGCCTGTTTGATGGTGAGAGAGTCAAAAAAAAAATTTTTTTAAACCTGTGCTCAGTACCTGTGGCTGCAGGTTCTCCGAATTAAAAGTGTTATGTTGGTTTTTTTTTAATTTAATTTAAATTCACTTCTTTAACTTTATATTCTATTTTTTTGAATCCCGTGGGCAGGTGGGGTATCCTATTTCCATCAATCCCTCCTCCCTCCCCTTCTTCCCCTTCTTGTCTCATTTCACGGTTTCTTCCTTTATGTTGTTGTTGTGTTCGTGGTAATCTGAATTGGAGACTTTGACTAAAAGTTTATCTTTCAAGGGAATTGCAATGCCAATTTTTTGCTTGTTATATTGTCATACGGTTTCCCAGCATAAGAAAGGGTGGTAGCTGAATTCCCCTCCCCCCATCTTCACAGGATACCGAATGTCTTATATAGAACTAAGTTTTCCAGAATGGGAGAAAATCTTGATATGATCTGTTACTTGCCAAAGTATCTACTTTGTGGTATTTAATCATTAATTACAGCTCAAACGGAAGATCCAAATGTTTCTTCACTCCTTCATCTGGTATTTGACTGTCTCTACAACATTATCTTCTTACAGGGCTTTTTCTAGACCTAAAACAATTGGAGGATTTTAGGTAAAAAGAATTCAAGATTCAATACCTTGCTCTTTCCCCCTTATATCAGGTGAGAAAGCAAGGCTTTTCTGTCTCCTTCGCAATCCTGTCTTGCCTGGATACTCTCAGAGTTTAAACCTTGAACATTCACCCTTATTGCACGCTAAGTTTTCCCCGATGGGCTCACATAGGGAACAAGCTGCCTTTTCTTTAGAAATCAGGCTACTCATTTTCTCTTCAGGCCTTACTATTGGATACCTTGTATGCCAAAGGAATTACATTTCTGTTAAAATAAATGAGCCAAGCCACTTCAGAAAGCAGAAACCCTCAACCAGCTTGGGAGTCTGCAGGGCTCTTCGGCACCCCAACTGGAGTAGATGCCTATGAGGTCACAATGCTAGTTAAACATCCCCCCCCATTTTTTTAAATTTTTTTGGAGAAGATATTAGGTGATACACAGTTCCCAAGAAGTCACTGTGGTTTCCTCTCTACCCCGGGTAGTTTATGTGTCCAAAGTATGCAGTTGATAAATCTATAAACCTGAGGTATAGTTTAGGTCTTGGAGGTCATGGGATCCCAGTAAACAAATTGCATCAGCTAATCTAAGGGGTTTGTTGGGATCACACTCACAAGGCAATATTTTGTCCTGGGTTATAGATATAGGAGGAAAATCCTGGTGCATCCAGAAGCAACCCGTATGAGGTCTCTGTTCTTGCGATGAGGCTGTTTTACTGAGGAGCGTTACCCATTTTGGATTTATGGGCACTAGTGGAAAGCTGGGCACTGTAAATTTTGAAAGCTGCTTATTAGAACCCAAGGGCATTTGACAGTACATGAAATTAATGATCACTTGCTAAAAGTATTTTGGGGGAATTTTTATTTAAACAAAGTAAGAAAGAAACATGTTAAATATTAGTTCAGTTATATATTACAGGACATTATATCCATTTGTGTGCCCATAAATCATTTAGCTATGAATACTTAAGAAGAGCAAGAAAGTGATATCCTCTCTGCACTCTGAGATAATATTGTCTTAGTATTTGATTACAGTCACTGTGTCCTTAATGGACAGATTCATGCTCCATATCCAGTGTCCAGTTGGAGCTGGGACACCAGGCAATGGTAACTGAAGGATATTAGACCGGGATCAACCAGAGTTCAGCCGTGTGAAATTAGTGATGAAATAAGACTTTTACTGGACATATCAGAGGTCCTCTGGCTCTTTTATTGTATTGCTTCCATTGATTTCATTGCCCTGAGTAGTGTGTGTGTGTGTGTGTGTGTGTGTGTGTGTGTGAGAGAGAGAGAGAGAGAGAGAGCAAGGAAGAAGAGAAGGGGGAGAGATGAAATGAATAGAGGGAAGAGGGAAAAATGCGAAGAGGGGAAATGGGTACTTTTTCTTGAGAGGGATTACAGGAAGTACTAAAAATGTCCTCCTGGTTCAAGAGGTTTTTGTTGTTATTGTTGTTGCCTTCTTTCTTTTCTTCTTCCCTTCCTTCCTTCCTTCCTTCCTTCCTTCCTTCCTTCCTTCCTTCCATCCTTCCTCCCTTCCTTCTTTCCTTTTTTTTTTTGCATTACAAGACAGGTTTTCTCTCTGTATCATTGGTTGTCCTAGAATTTGCTCTGTAGACCAGGCTGGCCTCGAACTTAGAGATCCCCCTGCCTCTGCCTCCTGACTGCTGGGATTAAAGGCATGTGCCACCACAGCCTGGCTTTAAGGATCTTTTCATTAGACCATTGGACCAAAGGAAGCCAGAAGAGCAGTAGCTGCTTTGTGGGAGTTTGAAGAACAAACTTGACTTTTAAACCAGACAGAAAATGTATTCTTTTAAGATAGCTATAAAAATACATGTCACTGTGATTTGAGTGAAGCCTGAGCCAAAGTTTTGTCTCCCTATACTGGGCGTAGTAAAAAGTTTAAAAAAGAAAACAAAACAATACTAAACAAATAAAGGAAGGAAGGAAAACAGGAAGAAATCCTTCCCAGGATTGGAGACACACTGTGTACTCAGGATTTTGAAGACTGATCTGAAGAGTCCAGGGCAAAACATGTGAGGAAGGGATGTGTGTGTGTGTGTGTATGTGTGTGTGTGTGTGTGTGTGTGTGTGCGTGAGTGTGTGCTAACTGCTAACTGAACTTTCTGGCCTCAGTATACACTTCTAAATAATGAATGAAAATCAATCAATGATAATTAAAACGTTCCTCACTGCAAGTATTTATGAATCCAAATTGACATTTTCAGAAAACACATGAGCATCAAAAACAAAATAAACAAAAAACAAACAGTGGCTTTCATGCAAATGATGCATGTAATTGTTTCCTGTCTTTGGTTCAGTAGACATACGCCCACTATGCCTGACCATCACCATGTGCAAAGTCTGAGCTTTTATTGCCTGCCTGGAGAGGAAAGAGGGATTAAATACAAATCATTGAAGATCAAAAGCAAGTTATGGGAAACCTTTAAAAAATTCTTTTACACGTTGAACTGAGAGCAGATTTTGTAAATTTGGCTAAAGAAAAGAAAGGATTTCAGATATTTATTGAGACAGATCATCGAATAAAACCTTGGCAAGTAGACTGTGTATGTATTTGTGTGGTGTATGTATTTGTTATTGTGTGGTGTGTGTGAGGTGTATATCTGTTTGTGTATGTGGTATATGTATGTGTGTGCATGCATACATGTGTTTTTTGTTAGTGTGTGTATGTGTGATGTGTATATGTGTGTGTATGTGTGTGTGGTATGTGGTCTTGTGTATGTGTGTGTCTGTGTGTCACAGCTTTAGGGAGGTTGAGAACCACTGATTTATGTGAAAGGGTTGGACTTGCCTAGAAAATGGCACCCTTGAAAGAGATACTCTTTGAATACAACTATTCTCAGCCAAACGGAATAAAAAAATATATTGGCCAATCCTCTTCGGTATTTTGTGCTTCCAGACATACTTCAGTGTTGGAGTAGGGCAACTGGGCATTTGTGTGTGTTTCAGAAGCTGGCAGATGAACCAACGGCTGAGCACTTTCTCCTCCAGGGTGATATTATGGGGTTGGTCTCCCCTTGAGCCTGCATACAAGCCAAGGAAAAGATGAAAAACAATCACAATGGGCTTTAAATAATGCAGCCCATGCCACTGTGTGCAAGGCAGTGAGAGATTTATAAAAGAATACAGCCAGAGAGTTCTCTGCTGTGGTGGTAGGGAAAGAGCAGCCTTCCAGCCTCGTTGGGCACTGTTCATCTCTTAGACATGAAGGGAGGAAACCAAGAAGGAAGCTGCTGTGAGAGAGAGGGAAGACAGCAGCTCTGTCTGCCTGGGAAGCTGGTGTGTATCGATTTGGCAGGCTCATCTCTGTGCCTTTCTCAGGGCCTGAGGATTCAGAACAAAAAGTTTTCCAGGATTTCGGATTGCAACTGAGTTGGTACAGTGATTGGCTTGTAGACATGAATTCCTAGACTCCATTCTCAGCACCAAACAAATCAGACATGCTGGCACAGAGGTCATCTCAGAGGGATGGAGGTTGAGGCAGGCGGATCAGAGTTAAAGGTCATTATGCTTAGATAGGTTTGAGGCTATCTTAGGATACATGAGATCTGGTTTCCAAAATTAAAATCATTCTTTATCATCAGATTGAGATGAATGAAGTATTGGGTTTCAAACCCCTATCAGCTTACTTTTTGTTTTGTTTTGTTTTGTTTTGTTCTGCTTTGATTTTATGGTTTTTTAGAGACAAGGTTTCTCTGCAGCTTTGGTGCCTGCCTTGGAAATAGCTCTTGTATATCAGGCTGGCCTTGAACTCATAGAGATCTACCTGCCTCTGCCTCCCAAGTGCTGAGATTAAAGGCATGCACCACCACTGCCCAGCTTGTTTGTTTTTAATTGAATTAAAATATATTTTTTGAGACAGTGCCTCTTTATATGGTCCTGGCTGGCCTAGAACATACTGTATAGATCAGGCTGGCCTCACACTCACAGGGATCCACCTGCCTCTGCCTACTGAGTACTGGGATTAAAAGTGCGTGCCATGACGCCCGGCTCCTAGCACCTTACTTTCTGGTGATGAGAGTTTCTCGGAGGCCCAACAGCATCCTTAGGATATGTGAGTAATGTTTCCTCTCCTCGGGGTTGGTTTGAGCATCCTGTAATGTAGACTGATGTAGGCTGGCTTCTCGTTAGTAGGAACTGACACCCCCATTTCAGTCAAACCTCAGTGGACAGACACACTCTCCTGGGAATGTTTCCTGGAAGCCAAATTCCATCTGTTCTTTCAGATCTCTGTATTTACCCCCAGGTCAAGCCAAGCCTCAGGAGATCTGTGTGTCTACACCATGTCACTCCGAAGCAGCCCACCAGAATGTTTACACTCCATTCTTGGGAAAGACGGGGTGAGTTTTGGTGTGGACTGCACTGCTCACCAGTTCCAGGAAGCCTCTGTGTGCTCCCCCCGGGCAGCCTTCTCGGGCTTGTGTTTCTTTGCATGTTCTTCGATAGCCCCCCGTGAGAGATTCTGCTGGCTGGTCTTATCATAGATGAATGTGTTTCTTTTGAATGGCTTCTTCGAGTTTCTCTTCTCAACATTGAAATGTTCTCACGGTTGGGGCCCTTCTTTTTGGCACAGATATGGAGAGATTTGAGAGCCAGGTTGAGAGTCTTCTCAGAGTAACTCTATGGGTTTGTGCTATGAAACTTTGCCTTAGTTTTCTTCTGAAACCCGTTTTAGAACTGGAATTTTGTTTCCCTGATCATCTTCCACTTCTTTTAAATCTGCTTCATGTTGCTGTATTTTTTTTACATATTCTCCTTAAGTCATTTTAAGTTCTTTGGTAGAACAAGTGAAGCAAGTGGCATATAAATAAATCAATAAGAAACACATACACAACAGTAATAAATAGTGATATTAACGATGACAATAGAACCCACATCTTGGAAGGGAAGGATGAAAGAAGGAAATCTTCCTAAATAAGGTGACTGGACATCGCAAGAAGACTGAGCATTCATAAATGGCCCCAAATAACTTATATGTTGTGTTCATCCCAAAGGGTATTTTTTAAAATGTGGATTTATGCCAAGTTGGACTATAGAGTATCACTAGGCAGGCTATCGTCCATAGTACCTGCAGACCACCTTGCAGAGAAAATTACAGAGAAATAGGAATTTAGAAACAGACCTGACTAAGGGATCATGGGTGTGAAAAAATAGAATAATGTTGGCTGATGATGGGAGGAACAGAGAATAAAACAGAGACTAAAAAGGAAGAACAGAGCTGGACTAGGTAGGCTGGCTCATGGGTGCCTGAAATGGGTCAGACTGCTGGGGGCCGAGGAGCTTGACTGACAATGGTGTCTCTGAAACAGTTCTGGGATATGAGTTGAGAGGAGAGCTGCGACATTTTGGAGACTCTTCCCAGAATGGAGAACGTCCTTATGCTTATTTGGTCTTTACCCTTAGACACAAAAGGCTGATGCAAGTTTACAGTATCCCTTCCTTGATACCTATATCCAGGTCCATAATCCTGTGAGGCAACTGGCGCTATTTCTGTCCATTTCAAAGATGAGGACAGTGAGATCCAAGAAACTGAGTGAGTTATCCGAAGTGACATTGACATTCTGTGACTCAGTCAGTGTGACATCTGGGCAGAGTTACACTAGTTATGGGACAGAAGCCTCATCAACACTGGGGACACAGGGCAGTGTCACTGCCTTCGGTAGCAGAGAAGGTACGCTGGTAGGCACTTTTGTATTAATGGAATATTTAATGAATATGCATATGGATTTGTTTTATGGAAACACGAGTTTTACGGCGGTAGGATGTAATCATAAGAAAAGGAGGATTTGTTCCAGAAGCGAGCTAGAAAGATCTTGCTCTTCATAGTAAAATAATGAGGAATCAGAAGAATAAAGCAGTTGCTGTTTCTAAAGTCTGCTGAGTTAGCCTTTGTGGACAGAAATATAATGAGAATGATCCCAGGGGCTCTCTGGATGATGAGGCATTGAGCCCTCGTGACATCCACTGTATTGGCCGGTAACAAGTGTTCAGAGAATGTCACAAATATAGGAGGCCCAGACTCTCTAGTGACTCCCATCAACTGCTGGAACACAATGTCCTAACTGATGGGTTACTTACTACTCAGCTTTTACAGCAGAAGTGCAGGGTGTCCGTGTGAGCCAGGGAAACCCAAAGCAGCATGTAAGGGAAGAAGAACTGTGAGCGAAATCAAGCCACCTCCGGAAGCAGTGGAATGCATGGCTTGGCCATTCCTGAGCAGACAAGGCTGTCCATGGGCTGCGTCATGTTACAAGGGCCAGGGAAGGGTGAAACAGGGCAGAGATGCTGGAGCTGTGCCATAGGAAGCTGTGGATCCACTATGAAGTTCAAGTTAGGAACCTCTGAAATATCAAAGAGCAAGGGCTCTGCCTAAGAGAACCAGTCAGATGGCTCAGGGAGCCCCCAACAAAACCCTGAATGAAAACAAAAACAAACAACAACTATAAAATTTAAAATAGTAAGGGTAGAGTCCACCCAGGAAAGAGATGTCCAGAGACAAATAGGAAACAGATTGACTTTGAATGAATTAGCCAGACCTTAAGGTGTTCAGTATGTGATTGCTGTAAATCCTCCAGCGAGTCTCCAGGAGCTGGGAGCATATTCTTAAAGGGATAAGCCCACCAGCACAGACGAACCACAAATGACTCAGTCAGAATTCCTTTGCTCTGTCTGTTCTCTCCTCCCAGATGCCAGAGGACCTTCAGGAACACACCAGCCATGAGAACTGCCAAATAGTTAAGAATAGATTAGAACAGACTTGACTGGAATACACAGACGAATCATCAAAGCATATAAAATATTAAACTGTCCTCAGAGGGATTTCAAACAGGGTCTGTGGCTAATGCCAAATGGTATACGACATTAGGGAAGGAAACTTATTTAATTGATAAATATTTATTGAGCACCTAGTACACACCAGGCCCTGCACTTGACATTTTGTACAACAAGGAATAGAGCAGACAGAATCCTTCATTCACAGAGCTTGCCGTCTAGAGAAGTTCATACATTAACTGAACTCATTAAATTATAATAAATGTTATAAAAGAAAACTCAGGATATTTTGAGAAGAACAGGCACATAAATTAGATTGGGATGATGTAAGAGGTAATCTTAGCAACAGACACTTGAGAACTCCAGAGAGAGTATGTGTGTGTGTGCGGGGGAGGGTATACAAGTTAAGAAAAGACGTTTTGAGGCTGGAGAGAAGGCTCCACGAGGACCACAGTTGCCGGACAAGCAAAAGGATTGACTTGTCAGTCCTTGCACAAAGCCAGCCAGCTTAGTCCCCCTACTGTGAGATGGGAAGTGGAGACAGGAGAATTCCTGGAAGACTGTAGGCCTGCTAACCCCAACAACACAGCAGCAAGCAGCTCCAATGAGACGGAAGTCGAGGATGGATGCCCAAGGTTGTCCTCTGACCTCCGTATGTGGGCTGTAGCCTGCATGCATCTACACTCACAGACAGGAAGACGCACTAAAAACAAAGAAGGAAAGACACTCTGAGAATAGGAACAAAGACAGAAGCCCCCGGTGACTTGTTTCTAGCAGACGGAATTTGACAAAAGCAGTGCATGCCATTTCTGAGGTTAGGCTTCATGAGGACGAAGGCTGTTGTCTCAAGTGTTCTTTCTTGTGTGCTTTGAGAGAAGCCAGCAGCTTTGCTATAGAATGTCCCATGGAGAAGGTGGCAAGGTACTAAATGTGGTCTCCTGGTCTTCAGCCAACAAGACACTGGAGTCCTTATTCTGAGAGGTAACAAGAGACAGGGGACTGTCAACAGCTTTCTGGGGAGAAGTTGTAGCATACCCTTACTTTGCAAGACGAGGACTGGACTTCAGCCAAAAGTTTGACCCACTCTCTTGAGAGACCTCAAGCTCTTAATTTATGACCTGGAGGAAATGGAAGATAAGAAATATTTCTGTTTTATTCGATTAAAACTCTAGTAATGAATTATTAAGCAATAAAATATAATATATTTGGCCCATTCTGGGGAATGGTTTTCTAGCTTTTATGGAAGCAGGCAGTGATGCTCAAGCGTTTAAGTTCATTGTTTGTCTTCTCCAAGTCAGTGTCTCTTTTACTTACATCTTCTACCACTTGAAAAGGCTGATGTGTAGTTTCATATGTTTGCTGATTGAGTGAAAAAAAATTTACTGGTTTGATGCAGTGAATTTCTCCTTCTCCTACCTACCCACAGTAGATGGCTAGTCTTTGACTTGGGAAGAGAGTAGCTGTCAAAAATCTCAAAGACTGTAAGAGCCAGAGGCAATGGATGAACGCAAGGAACGAGCCCTTCAGACAGCACACACGGGAACTCACAGTGAACGTGAGAACATGCGAATACCTGTGCAAACTCAAGCCAGACCAAATATCAGCGTGGACAGGAGAGGCCCACCCGTAGCCAAGAAGCCACCGGCAACTAAGAGCTGCTGAGAGACGCTCAGTTTTCTTAAAAAGTCTATCCTGCTGGGTGGTGGTGGTGGTGCACGCCTTTAATTGCAGCACTTGGGAGGCAGAAGCGGATGCATCTCTGTAAATTCAAGGCCAGCTTGGACTACACAGAGAGTTCGAGGACAGCCAGAGATACACAGAGAAACCCTGACTCTAAACAAACATACGCCCCGCCCTGCAAAGAAGTATATCCTTTGGTCAGTTGACCAGTCTCCAGTGGGTAACTGGACATCCAAGAATGTACTGACTGACATAATGCACAAATTGGTTTTGACAGGCAAAGGAAGAAAAGGACATAAAGATGGATGGGTAGAAAGAGGCTGTGAATCAAGAAGGAGTTTTAGGAGGGGGTAAATATGACCAAATCACATGGTCTGAAATTCTCAAAGAGTTAATAAAATCTCTGGAGCAAAAATACGTTAAGAAAACCCATGGAAAGACATTTAAAGTAAATGCCACATGTATCTTCCTCCCTCTGGAGAAGCATGCATCTGTTTGGTTTGCTGTTGTTCCAGGTGTGTTGCTGGCCACAGACATACTGAGCTGGAAATACATCTCTTTAACTCAAGCTCATAAGGCCCAAGTGAGAGTTTGAAATTATTACTCTGTAAGCCAGTGGCCTTGTGTTTCTCTAACCCTTCAATGTGAATATGATTGGGGCCCAGGATAGACTAAGTACAGCAAGGCAGGGGATGACTAGACGTGAAAACAAAATCCAAGAGATAAAAGAGTGTTTATGATTCTCCCCGAGGAAAACAAGCAGGCCTCCTCTGATGAGATCAGGACCATAAACACGGAGCCTAACAACTCTGGTCTGAATCACTGAAAATTAGCTCCCTACTCCCAACACTCTATAGACAGCACAATTACCATAGCTGGCATCATAAAAATAACATTTCAAACAAAGGCACACACAATGCTTTTGTTACGAACACTCTTGGCATTTTAATGAAACTCCCTGAGCTGCTTGCTGTGTTGTGAATATAAGCATCCCTTTAGAATACTCCCTTCCAGCCCTGTATGGACTTGAGGGCTCAGAAACTTAGAAAAATCCAGGGGAAATATGGACTGGAGGTCCCCAGGGATCCAGAAACCATTTTGAGGGAGAAATAAATAAAAACCAACATTTTAAGACCTATCATCATGAAACTAGAAAATTATTTATATAAAATAAGCAAATTGATTGAAAAAATAGCTGGATAGCTATGACAAGTATGCTAATTCAAGAGAGAGGGGTTATCAGGAATTTTCTGAAATCACACAGCACAACAAAATTAAGTCTCAGGCAGCTGAAGGAAGAAGTTGGAAAATTCACTCTAGAGATTGGAAGAGATGAAAAAAAAACTCATGGATTTTTGTTGTTATTATTGTTCAATACTGAAAAATATTGTTTTGGTATATACTGGAACATTCCTGGGCAGTTATGTCTTATCTTATTCTAGGTTTCTAGGCTAGACTCTTCTCTCTTATTGAAACAATGTTCTTCTATCAGTCCCCTTCCCAAGAGCAAATGTGACCGGTGAACTCTCACCTTCTCTGCTGCTGTAGCATGAGGGCCGGCTTGTTGGGGTTTCTGTCCCGCCC
>LOEQ01004597.1:37771-48118 GCA_001685075.1 Bramus lutescens
TCTCTCTGTCTGTCTCTCTCTCTCTCTCTCTCTCTCTCTCACACACACACACACTAGGGTCTTGGAGATGTCAAGTAATATCTCCAAAATCATATCATTCAAACATGTATTTGAATCAATCAATAATCAATGGAACCTTAAATTGGGAAAAGGGGGGAAGGGAATTACAAAATGTGCTAAGCTATGAAAAGGCAGCCATATCCAAGCAGTACAAAGGCAATAGATGGGCCAAGGAGATGGCAAAGTGCCTGCAGTACAAGTAGGAGGCTCTAAGTTCAGTTCCCATCCCAACAAGAGTCAGGCATAATGACGCATGCTTGTGACCACAAATGATAGGGAAGTGGAACCAGAGGTATCTCTGGGATCTCACTGCCTGACTCAAACATCAATCCCAGTGAGAGTCCCTGCCTCAACAAACGAAAAAACAAACAACAAGGTAGTAGATTGGCCAGGTGGCTGAGTGGGGAAAGGCATTTGCTGCCAAGCCTGAAGACCTGAGTTCGATCCCTGAAGAGAGAGCTGACTCCCAAAAGTTATCCTCTGAATTCCACATGTATGTCATTGCTGCCTGTGCATCACGTCCCCACCCTTGAGTGTGCGCATGAGCACATACACAGTGCACAGCATAATACTTATTTCAGGGGCTCACTCTTCTTCTTAAGCCTATGTTACTGCTTTGGAGTTAAGATTCCATCCCATGTCAGGGGGACAGACTTCATCCTTAGAGAAGACAAACAATCCCTGTGGGATCTGGCTGACTGGGGAGTAATGTGAGAAATCTAGACTTGCAGCACCCAAGACATGGTCTTCCATCGTCTTCAGCTTTTGCACCAACTGCACACTTGAAATTGAGTGGGACTTTGCATTTATATCTTAATATTTTTTAATGTGACTTTAATTTTTAAAGCATATGCATAAGTTGTATTTGTGAGTCCATTATAATCCTATTGTCTTGCATTAGTGTTTCCCTAGACTTGTATTAATCCCTGTTTCCTTTGAAAGTCTCATATTACTGCTGATCTTACATCAATCTTTCGTTCTCTCCTCTCTACGCTTAGGAACTTTTAATTTACTATATGCATGCATATGTGGTACTTTATGCATATACATGTATCTATGAATCTACATTATATGTGTATGTACCAATATTTCACAAATATTCAGTAGCAAGAACTGGCAGCTTCATTTATTTAGTTGGGTGAGGGCATTGACTGGTTTAGACAGCCTTTTAATGTCTAGCTTTCTTAATTATCTCAACAACAAGACAAGAATGTATTTATTGCCGTATAAGTAAAAAGCTTGTAGCTCATAAAGCCCACAGCCTTGCCCAGACTGGGCCAGTAGGTGGGTAGGTGATGTTGAGATTTACTCCTAGGTCTGTTGAAATACAAAGCCATGTTCTTCTCTGTAAGTCAACAAAAGAACATGACGTTTCAAGACATGGATGAATAATCACAATGCCTAGATAAAATGGCATAATCTCTATGCCCTTCAACTTCTTCATCTATAACACAGAGATGATAATAACATCATTATCCTCAGGGAACCGATGGGAGTATAAAAATGACAGAAAGCGGTGTGTCACATGCTTGCTTGGTCTTCAATCCATAGCAAGCACTCAATAAATTAGAACAATTATTAATTCACTCAACAATGCATATTTCAAGCAATGTCTCCACAGGACAATGAATGAGTCCCATCTGAAGGCCCTGCCAACTTCCACCCCAGGGTTTTGAATCACAGCTTTGCTTGATGAGCTTCCAATATGCTCGTCTGGTTCTTGCACACAGCAGCTGCCTTGGCCCCTGCCTTCCTATTGCTTATGCGCCCTTGTCTTGGAATGGTCCAGCCACAATCTTTAGTAAATCTAGCTTGAAAATGCGTGGTCTCAGAATATTTTACCAACCCTCTCCACTCTCCAACTAACTGCTCTAATGAAGAGAAAAATGGTAATTGAAACGAGACTAATTAGATTGTCAATTACCTGCCTCCTCACATAGGTAATTGAAATCTCCCTAATTACAGGGTCTGTGTGTCTTGGTGCTTTGTACTGAGGGATTATTAATGGAAAGCAGCTTTAGATGAAGTAACAGGAAATCTTGAAAAATGATTTAGGAAAAATTTGTACTAGAGTGTGTTTTTTTTTTAAAAAAAAGCAAAGATGTTTTATATTCAATCCAGCAATGAAGTCATCAACTAAGAAAGAAAATCAGTCCAATATTTTGCCTTGACTATAAAGTTCAGGCATATGAGTGCAGGCAAGGGTTCCAGTGCTTGGCCTTGACAGCGATTTTCATCCACTCTTTATCCTTGTTTTTGTATGGGCCCCTTTGGACCCATGTATCTTTTTTCTTGGAAGGAAGGAATGGCCATCAGCAGGCCCTGGGAGGATCTCAAGATAAATATACAAAGTGGGATTTGCAGATGAGGCGCAAAAATGTACAAGAAATTAAATATATACATCAAACAAATGACTTCCTCCGAGTGCCCACTAGGAAGACCTTTTATTGAAATGGCTTCAAGGGTGAGCGGGTAGGGCAGTTTTGATTCTGGAAAAAAGTTCTAATGATGAAACCCTTTCAGACTCACCATAGGAAGGTAGTTTCTAACTAACCAAAGTGCCTTCTCTGATATACAGTAACTTCTCAGTGGAAGAGATTCTTCAGGGAAAAACATCTAGAAACAGTGAGGTCTCATTGATGAGCCCCTTACACTTGGAGCAGTGAGGTCACATTGATGATCCTGTTATATTTGCTTGTGGATGATTCGTAGTACTTTTCCCAGTCAAACAACAGCTGCTCTCTCACTGTCTTGTAATAAACTTCAAATTGGGAACAAAAAATATGAATGATTTTTTTTATCTGATACAGGCAGACCTGGCCATAGGGAAAGATGCTCTGACTTGTTCAAAGTTACCCAACATGAGAGGAGCCAGACCAGAGTCCTAGTCCTCCCCTACTTAGATTTCACTAGCAAAGTGACCCAGAGAGCTTGGTTTGACGATGCATTATTACTTTTTAGTTTGTATGTGAGTGCGTGTGTGCATGAATACATAGGCGTGCGTTGGTGCATGTAAACAAGTATGCAAATATGCGTGGAGGCCAGAGGTCAGTGCTAGGTGTCTTTTCACTCATTGTTTGAGATGTTTCTTATCTAATCTGGAGTTCTGACTTGAATAGACCAGCTAAGCACCAAGTCCCAGGGATCCTCCTGAATCTACTCCCTAACACTAGGTTTACAGGCATGCTTCAAAACGCTCAGCTTTTTAGTGGGTGTTGGGTATCTGAAGTCAGGTCCCCATTGTTACAGCAAGCACTTTACTGATTCAAACCATCTCCTCTGTCATGAGTTTTCTTTCTTTATACTACTGAAATTGCAGTATAAAATGTGATTGTCTCTTTTTCAGAGATGAGACTATAAATAGGCAGATCAACAAACATTTTTTGAGATTTGAACAATCTCCTTTCATTATGTGTATTCCAGGAACATTAGGATTCATGGGTGATCCAGTATCATTCTGGATTTACAGCCATCATGAAAGGGCCTCTATCTGTATTCCAATGAGCAGGAACTGATTATGAAGGAATGATGAGCATGAGATGTGGATTTGGTCCTGATCTCAGAGGAACTGTAGGAATTTTGCCCATTGCATGACTAAGGTGAGACTTTCAGGGTAGTATCTTCCCCCAGCCTTGCTCCAGTTCCTGTACACAGCTAAATGTCCACATTATAGGGAGAGCATAGTTAAGGAGAGCAGCGCTATGACTGGCACATCTTCTAGAAAGTCGTAGGTGATGATCTTACCGTCGTTGTCACTGAGATAGTGTGTTTGTTGTCAATAACAATGCCAAATGGCAGCATACACTAAATGATAAGCCCCTTATCCCCCAGTAAAATTATTTTAATAGTTTGGAATCAACATATTTTGCAATTAAATAGTATTTAATTGAAGACATCAAAGTGCAAAGCAAACTTAATTAACTTCTGGCTACAAGCTGTCTTAATAAATGCTGAAAATCTCTCATTTGTAGCAGGTATCAGAGACAGTACTGAGCCTTTTGGACTGAAAGAGCTATACTCAATTTGTGGCTATCTATGATGCAGTGGAGACAGTAGATTTACAAGGCTGGGAGCATTGTTGAACATGTAAGCTTGAGGAAAAGAGAAAGAAGCATTTGTTTTTGTGTCCCCACATGGAGAGCTGGGTTAGACAGATTACAGTGACAGTTACATAGCTTTGTGTGAGGACTTCCTAGAACTACAAGTAGCTTACATGATCATATCCTAATGCATAAAGAATCTCCAGTTTTTTAATCTTTGTGATGTCTCAATCAATGAGGTGGGAAAATGGAATTAATAGTTTTCCTTCCTCCATCTGTTCACATTCTCTGCATGACAAAGACCCAATTAAGCAAATTTCTATATAGTTAGGCAAAAGAAAAAAGAACTGAGAATTAAAAACTCAGACTCCTCATAGAATCTCTTGGTACTTGTGGGCTGGGAGGGGAAAGGGGAGGAGGGTTGTATACATAATGTTTTCTCAAGCTTTCTGGAAGCTGTCAAATGGCTGCGCAGTATAACTGAGAAAATCAATTTGAATTTCACCAAGAAGGAGACCCAGGGACAGAACATTTGTTTTCAGATGTTGACATTTGTCTTCTACTTTGCTGTTGCTGTAGGCAGGAGGTGATCACAATGACACAGAAAACTGGCTGTGTTGTGTCTTAGGGTTTCTATGGCTGTGAAGAGACACCATGACCATGGCAACTTTATTTAATTGTGACTGGCTTGCAGTGTCAGAGATTTAGTCTATTATCTTCATGGTGGGAATCATGGCAGCACAAAGAATGACATGGTGCTGGAGAGGTAACTGAGAGTTCTAAATCTTGATCCACAGGCCACAGGAAGTGAACTGAGTGTCACACTGGGCATAGCTTGAGGATAGGCAAACCTCAAAACCTGCCCCCGTGGTGACACATTTCCTGTAATAAGGCCATACCTACTCTAGCAAGGACAAACCTTCTAATAATGCCACTCCCTTTGGGGGTCATTTTCTTTCAAACCACCACATGTTGCAAAGAAATTTGTTGAAGCACCTTTTCTTCTTCCTGCTGTTTCCAATTGCCTCTCATTAGTATTGTCAGTCTTCAGTCTGTTTACTCCCATCCCAGACCCTGTTCCTCTCAGGCATACGGGTAGTTCTTTTACAGTTCCTGGATCCATTCATCTCTCCAATTACTGATATATAACTTTTTAACCACCCCCTTTGTTCTGAGAAGACAAGGAGGAAATTAGAACCATTCTTTTTAAAACTTCCAATCTTTTTTAAGTACCTCCAGCCACTTTCTCTTCAGTGCTAGGAGCCTATGGCAGATGGTGTGAGTTTGCTGTCCCAACAGTTCTCAATGACTTTCTGATTTTTCTCTTTCCCTCTCCCACTGTATGTATATTTTCTCCTTCGCAGATATCCAGGAGTGATCATGTGCCATTGGTCTGGTCAGTGATATAGAAGAAGAGTTCAAAGGGGACCAGAGAACTTGCCTATTCTGCAAAAAAAGAACAAAAGTAGTTGGTTCTTTCCCTAATCTTTTCTCTTTTTTTCCCATCTTGAACAAAATGCCTGTTCTCAAGGGAAGCCATTGTGGGGTCATGAAGAAGGGATCAACAAGAAAGCAAGACAAAGGCCAAGAGAATTGCGGAGATACAGGTCGTCTGAAGTAACACCATCATCAGCCACTCCCAGGCTTTCTGCTGTCTACTTTAGGTCTATAACCAAGGTGAACTTCAATGGGTTGTATCTGGTAGTTTGCCTGACTATGGAGTGACAGGCTTCCCGTCTCCATCTTACAGCTCTGAGTGTCACCCAGTCCTCTAGCAGGTTATCAGGTCATAGCCATCTGTAGGCCACCAGGAGATCTGGATCTGCTGTACCTCTTTTGGTACAATTTCTTTGATCCCGTTTCTGACGATTTAAAACGGTTTCATCAGCAAAGATGAAAAGAACACACATTAGACTTGGTTGCTGTGGAGTGCAATTCAACGGCAATAAGGAGATAGTATATAATAACTCCCTAGCATATAAAATATACTCCAAGCATCCTGGTGTCCTTGCGTGACTTCTATCAGGGAAGCCAATGCTCCTCTTTTTAGTCAGCTGAGGCCCAGTTATGGGATTGCATAAGGTTCAGGTTCTGAGACAAAAGCATCCATTAACTTTTATGAATTTAGCCTAAAAAAATTTTCAAAGTTTTCCCTTGTCAGTTGAAGAGCCTCTTTCTTCTCCCACACACCTTCTCATGTCTTAGAAAGATGCATGGCTTGAATTAAGAGAACTGCCTTACTCTCTGTCCAGCTGTTAGTTCCCAGTGTAAACCTGAAGAGGTCATACCAGCTTCACAGCCTCATCGGACCCTCTTGAAGACTGAGAGATGGATTCTACCAACAAACAGCTTCAGTGTCTTCAGAGTAGAATTCACACAAACAATTTTTTTATATGCAATTGGAAATTCTTGGATTGGTGATTCACAAGGTCTCTTGTGGCTTCTAGATGTTGTGCTGTGTGTATCTTACCTCCTGGGTCTAGGAATGAATGTTGCCTCTAGAGTTATCAAGCAAGAACGCAAAGGAGAAGCAAAGAAAGTCTCTGTGTTGATGGAGCTGAACATAGCAATAATTTCTGCATCTCTTCTCCAGTTTCTGAGATTTTATTACAGCAGAATGAGATATGCCTGATTTCATTATCTTCCATGAATAAAACTTTATTAAATACTTAAAGTATCATTATGCCTCAATGCAATCATCGCTATATACTATGCAGGAAATGCTTTGAATATAAATGACTTATAAATTGAAAAGGAAGATGGCTCCCTCTAATGTTAAGTCCAAGGGGTCCTAGTTAGGAAAACACTAGAAGTTCTTTGATCAGCTGAGGAAGCCCTGATACCCTGTAACTTCTAGAGTCAATGAGGACAAGAGCATAGAGTGTAATTCTCAGTAGGATAATGTCTGTTCAGTCTGATTCCCAAGGTCCAGCGTTATGCACAATACACACTAGGTACTTGGTGAATGTTCCAGTGTCCTTCTTTTGCTGTAACAAGTGTCCTACCCAAAAGCAACTTAGAGGATGACGGGGGTTATTTCCTCATACAGGTTACAGTTCATCACTGAGGGAAGTCAGGGCAGGAACTCACGCAGGAACCTGAAGTCAAAATCATAGAGGGACTATGCCTGCTGGCTCACTTTCAATGTCATGCTTAGCTTGCTTTGTCATAGAGCCCAGGACCGCTTGCCCAGGGAATAGTGTTACCCACAGTGGGCTACTGAGCCCTCCTTCTTCAATTAACAATCATGCCAATACTCTATAGACAGGCCCACAGGACAATCTGAGCTGGGAAATTCTTCAATTGAGACCCCCTTCTCAGATGACTCTAGGTTGTGCCAAGTTGACATGTAAAAGAATGGATAATTAAGTTGATCACCTTTATTATCCACCACCTCACGTCACAAACAAACATGAGTTCAGGTGACAGTAGTAGCAAGTCTAATTAGCCTTGGAGTGATTAAATATCTAAGATGATGACTTTTTGGAGGAAAGTTTATTTTAGCTCACTGGTTTCAGAAATTTCAGTTTATAGTCACTGGTGATACTGATGCTGGGCCCATGGTGCTGATGCTGGGCCCATGGTGAGGCTGGTTATCAAGGAGGCAGGCACTGTGGAGGAGGAGGAGGCTGTTGGCCACATGACAAAGAAGACACAAAGAGGCATAAAGGATCTGGTGACCAGGCATAACTCTGAAAGTCATATCCTCCATGACCTACTTCCTCTGGCCACGTCCCCTTTCCCAAAGTTTCCACTACCTCCTACAATATTGAGGGCTACACACTCAACAGATAAACCTGTGGAAGACATTTTCTACTCAACCATAAGAGGGTCCAAACATAAATTTTAGCTTAACATTATGAGACAATTAAGGCTGAATTTTTTGCCACAGGGAACTCCCCGCCACCAGAANNNAAAAAAAAGGATCCTTTAAGCTTTCTTGCTGGCTCAGAAGCAGGGGATGGAGTTATTTCTTCATTTACGATCTGCTGAAGTCTTCTCCCCATGTGTTTTCAGCCTTTACATCAGCAAATTTGGCCTCAATGCAGCTAGACAAAAATAAACTTTGTTCAACTCATAAGAGAAGAAATTGAAAGATACATCACACAAAGCTGATGGCACCCTGAAACCCCAATATATATGCATATATATTTTACCAAATGCAAGTTGTATTTTAAGTTTAAATGTTCAGTGATACCTGGGCTGTAGGAAGGTATTTTTACACATGAACTTTATATGAACCTGGAGAGACACAGGAATGATGAGCAATTGAATAAGGGTTAAGAAAGTGACTTTTCCTGGGTCACTACGAAACCCCTTAGGGACACCAGAGAAGGTCCTGCCATACATTGTCTAATAAAGGCCAATAAAGGAGAGAATTTGTCTTGGTGTGGTGTCAGCACTGCTATAAATCCTCATGCAATAATAAAATAACAGGATGTTATTAATTAAGTCATTCTGGTTTTTCCTGAAATGATATTGGAGTCACATCACTGATTCATATTTTCAGCGGCTAATACTTTATTTTCTAGAACCATTAACTGCTTTAGAACCAGTGTGCCATCATACGGTGGAAGAGATGGTGAAATATTTCCACTGATTCTGGCAATTAACTTAATTTAAAGCCACCCTGCATGTTTTAGAAGTAATAACTATGATTTGAAACAGCTCGGAGGAAAAAATTTAAGTAGGACAATGAGTAGGTTCTTAACTGCGCATCTCGGTCTTACATATGGGCATGTGGGAAAATGGGTCCTTGTCTTGTTTTCAATTAGCATTTAAAATGTCACACATGTCTTTTGCAAGCCATTGAATCAGGGGAGCTGAACCAGTATAGACGTCATTGGGTTCTGACTATTCACAGAGCACAATGCCAAGAGCGTTCCTGTGTGTTAGGTTATGTACTCAGGAACTAGATGAAATGAGACAGCTTTGATGCCTTCTCCAAAGTGGACTGATGGTCTCAAAGGAAAAACCACATCAACCCCTCTAACGTCTAAGAAGAGGGGGTATGGTAGAGTGTTGGTGCTTTAAATTGAATTAGGCTCTTTGTCAATAAACCACAAAAGTTCATAAACTGGGCTAAAAGGAAGACCGAAAAGCCAGATTGTAGAATCATTGCTGTGGAAAAGGGAACAGAGGGGTGGGGCATGAAACCGTGAGGTTGTGACAGCAGTGCATTGGGCAGTTAAGTTTGTGGATTTCCCCACGCTTATAGTGTTTGTTGTGATCCATTCATCGATCTAGAAAACGTTCACTTCAAAACGACTTTAATATTCCCAACCTTGCATGCCTTTTTAAAATGAAGACTCTCATGACTATAGAGGTTTCCAGTGCTTTCTATTGGAAGAATAACAACAGGCCCAGCTACCTGATGACAGGCCTTAGAAGGCAGCGGGAAGCAGTAATAGTTGCTTCATTTCCTGGGCCATGGCTGAATACAGATGTGGACCTCCTCATCGAAACTGTGGGAAGAAGCAGAGCAGCAAGCGACCTTGGGGACCCTCTCGAGTCAATGAACCCGCACATGTCCTGTCACCAAGAAAACCAGCCACACAGAGTCTCTCATTCTGTCACGTCTACCTGCCAGGTAGTCACTGCCCAGACAACCCTTGGGTTGGCACTTGCTCTCTTCATTCCTCTGGTGAGTGAATCCGTCCAACTCTTCCCTCTCTTCTTGATTCTCCACTCTTGCCTCCTGGCTAGATTTGCCTTTACACCTCTGTTCCCTACCGTACCTGACATTCAGTGTCGCTGAATGTGGTGTTCACTAGGTCGATTTGCAATTATCCAGCATGAAATCCCTTGTTGAATAGAATTCTCAGGAGCAGCTGCTTTGCGGGTCGTTAGATGCTTTCTATTTAAATGGCTGCATTGGGTCACACGCCAGTTTCAGTCTGTCAACTTGTAGCAAGGGGTGTGGTGCCATGTAGTGAGAAACACAGACAGTGACGAACACTCTGGCTGATTTGTTTCCACCTCCTCTTGTAGCGTTGTGACCCTGACAAGCATAAAAGAGTTCTCAGGTGCCTGAGGGATGACTGATGACATCAGACCCTCTCTGTCCAATCCAACGTGAGTAAGATCCTGCAAGGGGATCTTGGGAAAATATTTAAGCATATCATATATTGCAGCACAATAGTTGACATCTGCAAGCTAAGAAATACTGTGCTCCCAAATTGGGATGATATTAACGATGGATAAACATTGCGAGGCATGGCATGCTCCCTCTGAGAATCTCCTCCCC
>LOEQ01004597.1:48149-60834 GCA_001685075.1 Bramus lutescens
GATTTCTGCCGTCTGCAAAGCCATTTTCAAGTGTGCTGGAATTGCTTGCTGGTGTACACCTCGTCATCTCATAAATCTTCACCAACACAGAAAAGTAAATTGCGTTGTGCCAGAGAGTTGTTTGGAAATCCATTGCTGTTACAGAGTGTGAAGGATCAGAGGGAGGGGAGGGGCTGGGTTCTCAAGGTGAAAGTCACCATTACGAGCTCAGGTCCTAGGAGATGGATGTGAAGGCAGAGTGTGGCTGGAGAGGCTGGGAATGTTATAAACATGGTGGTGAGACAGCTGTGCTATGTCATCTTTCATTGTCAGTGTCCCACAGAGGTGACTGAGCTGGTGGTGTCTGTTCTAGAGACTGCCCTGTTTCTCAAGGTAAATGGGATGACAACGTTTTGTTTGTTTTTAAAGTCATTATATTTTATGTTGGCGGAATGTCAGCATCACCTGGACAGACTTTTATAAAAAGAAACTTGTTATTTTCGAGACAGATTTTCTTTCTGTAACATATCCTGGCTATCCTGGAACTCACTCAGTAGACCAGGCTGGCCTTGAACTCACAGAGATCTGCCTGGCTCTGCCTCCCGATGGCTGTGATTAAAAGTGTGAGCCTTCACTGCCTGACTGTAAAAAGAAACGTTAAAAAGAACATTTCTGTTAAGGAAACACGACATTGTGGTAGTTCTGAGCCTAGCCCTGAGTCAGTCTGCTGGTTCGAATCCCATCTTTGTGAGACGAGGTAAGATGTACTCTCTTGCCCTGTGTCAAATGTAGACAGCATTCTTGCCTTCTCCACCTGTGTTTGAGAGAAGAAACGACAAGGATGTTAGCACAGTGCGTAGAACTTCAGGACTGTCCCGGAAACTCTTGTTGCTTGGCATGGGCACGGTTGTACATCACATGTAATTAAGGATGGAGGTGCCCACATGCGTTTTTGAACGCGCACACAAAAGCACATGTAAATCACATTAAGATGCAATGCGCCCTTGGAAAGGCGATACTTCACTATACAGTTTCTTTTGAAATCTACTCTTGGAAGATGAATGGGGCACACTCAAACATGTGTTAAAAATTAACTAAGAATCCCAAATGGAAGATTTGCAAAGGGGGCTTAGTTACATCTAGGGGGACTTCAGATTTGACAAACAACCCAGAGGTAAATCTAATTTATTCTAAGGGCAAGAGTATTCAGAACCTCGATAGGTTAACGCCTGTGTTCTCATGTGCAGGGAGGACAAGGAGCCTAGCAAATGTCATAAGTTTGGACCCTTGTAGACAGAAGCCAGGCTTATTCAGAAAGCTATGGGGCAGTGATGGAGAATAGAAGGAAGAGAGAGGCACAATCTCCTCTCTCCCCCTCTCTTAGGTCTATGACTACAGCTGTCTGCATTGTCAGTTCCTGCAGGGCACGGACCATGGCTCTTTCACTCGCTTGAGCTAAATCCTTGCCCATCACCACTCGAGGATTAGCATTTAATGAGAGTTTGTGAAGATGAGGAATGGTTCAGCCTGTGCTCTAGGTAATTTAGAGCAGGCAGGACGCTGGTGGGAGGTTTTCTTTTTACTTCCTGTGGGAAACCCTTCTCTGCTTGATTTTCCTTGTTGATGGCAAGCTCCCTTGGGTAGAGGACTTGTTTGTTGGTATGTTTATTAAGAGACATTGAGCAAATTGCAGCAACCCACTCGGTGATAACCTTGTGTAAAAATTTCATGAGATGCTATCAAATGATTCATTAAAAGAAAGATCCAGGATATTACCACCAACTGCTACATTAACTAGTCATGTCATAACATCATCAAAATGCTAATTATATTGTCTGGCACGGTTTGTTATTAAAAAATAGACCCAAACTTCCTGTAGTTTTTCAATTTGGATAGGCTTTATTTATTTCCCTTGCAAATGTTTGCTTCAGGGTTTAGCGGGCAGGTAAACAATTTGTGGGTGAGTTCCACTTGTGGCTGCTCCTGTGAATCTCCTGAGAAATTGTAAGTTTCAGACGGGGATTCAAATCCACAAGGTAGTGAACTCAAGTGCCCCTGTGGCTGGGTAGGATGTGGTGTTGGGAAGGGGCTGGAGAAAGATTGTTTAAGTTATACTATGGGCTCCAGCCAGGGCTTACTGGCTGTTTGCTTGCAGCATGGTTGGGCAGGTGGCAAAGACAAGATCTGGGGCTCAGCTACCCTTGGGCATTAACCACAAGCTCATAAGGGAGTAGCAAGAACCAACTTACACAGAGGAGATTCTGTCCAATCATGCAAGTCTGGCTACTGAAGTTGCAGAACAATGAATGGTAGAATCCAAGACGAATAGTAAGTTCCTTACTAAAGAAACTAGGGAAATCTTACTAGCGAAATCTGGAGAAAATGCTACATCCAAAATTAAAGAGCAAGTGGATGAGTCTCATAGATGACTATCAACAAGTAGTAATACTTGGGGTTAAAATTTGGGGACAGAGCTCCAGGCTTCATGAGAAGATAAACACAAACATCACACAGTAAGTCAAGCTGAACTCGAAGAAACAGGCACACTCATTTCTTAAGGGACTACTCAGAAGAGCAGTCAAGGCTAACCCTAACCCTAACCCCTAACCCTAACCCTATCTCTAGGGGTAGGACATAGAGGAGGTTAACATGAGAAAGGAAATGATAGACACACCTCAGACAAAGGATCCCACATCATGGCAGAAGGGATTGCAAAGCTATATCCTGAGCTACAAGTGTTGGTACCAGCAGGCCCCAAATCTCTGCTTTAGTTTAGGAAGAGGGAGTGAGGCCAGGGAAACAAGAGAGCTTAAGTAATGGCCCTTGCTCTGGGATATGTTAGCCCAAACCAAACCCCTGTCTTGATCTTTGTTCCCAAACCATGAACAATTGGTGTCAGTATTGAAAGTCCAGACAGCAGATGGGGACAGAAGACACACGCATTCTACAGTCAGATGTGGTGCCTTTGTTTCTTAGGATCCATAGCTATTGCTCACTTTCATTTGCTAGTTGAAAGTTAGAATCTTCAGAGGAATTTAAACTTCAAGTAAACCAACGAGGGAACTTTTAGAGTCAGTCTCCCCGTTCCATGTTTTCCATGGCACATGCTTATAGCAAATATAATTATTTTCCTTCGCGGTACTGCAATACAGCTATAGTAGAGCACCTATTTGTAATTCACATTTGACTGGATGTCTTATATGACCATTAGCTATTAGAAAATCAAGTTGCCTATCACGAAGATGGCACTGGAAGCGAAGAAGGAAACTCCTGCCCCTCCCAAAGCTGAAGCCAAAGTGAAGGCCCTGAAAACCAAGAAGGCGCAGCCACAAAACTAAGACCCGCATGTCATCCACCTTCCGGCTCAAGACTGAGGCTCCGAAGGCAGCCCAAATAACTTCGACAGAACGTGACCAGGAGAAACAAGCTTGACCACTATGCTATCATCAAATTCCTTCTGAGCACGAGTCAGCCATGAAGAAAATAAAAGACAACTCACTTATGCTCATGTGGATATCAAGGCCAATAAGCCCCAGATCAAACAGGCTGTGAAGAGACTCTACGACATTGATGTGGCCAACGTCCTCACCCTCATAAGGCCCAATGAAGAGAATACAGCATAAGATCGGTTGGCTCTTGATTATGATGCTCTGGATGCTGCCAGCAAAATTGAGATCATCCAAACGGAGTCAGTTGGATAATTCTAAATATACACCTCTTTCACTATATAAAAGAATGAAGGAGTCTTTTTGTATCTCACTTTCCCCACGATAGAGTAGGGGGGGATTACTTAGTTTATAGCATTGTTTTGAAGATGGAATTAGTTAATCGATGAAAACTGCTCAGAGCAATGTCTGTGATGAAGTGTTCAAACATGGTTATTTTCACTTAGGGTCAACATCACCAGCAGCAGCAGTGTCACCCACCCCATCACCATCTTTACTGTTATTTGCGGCGTAGTGCCTCTTTAGTAATGGTACCGCTACTATATCTGAGTTCCTGGTACTAGTGGGATCATTTGTTTGTTTATTATTTAATGAAATAAGTCAGGGCAAAGCCTCGGGAATGTGAAGTGTTTCGCTTGCTCATTTATTCCCTATTTGTTTCAAATTTTTTTAAAAACAGATCTTTTGATAAAAGCACTGGCAAAATATTGCTGTAAGAAAAAAATATAATTGGGGCCAAGGAGCATTAGGATGGGAGTTTTGCTTCTCAGAACCACATAAAAGCTAGGTGGGTGTGGCAAACACTCAGGATGCATAACAGGAGCCCTGAGGCAAGCAGGCTAGTGAGACCAGTGGAGTCAGAGAGGTCTGGGCTCAGCCAGAGACCCCTGCCTTCAACCTCTGGCCTCCACCAAGATACACACATATGTGCATACACACATATGAACATTCATACACACACATGCACACCACATATATATATATATATTAAAACAAAAGAAAAAGGGTAGTATTACAGTTCAGAAAAGGGCAAAATACCAAGAGATGTTGACTGAGGACATATCTCTGTCCAGGGAAGGATGAACTTGATTGAGCTCTATGTCTGCTGGCAGCCTAGGAGAGACAAAAGGATGAAGGGAAACGGGAAGATGCAGGATGTATTTGATGTTCCCAGGCTCCCTTCTGGGGACCACATCTCCCTCCTGATTGCTTATTGTATTTTTTCCTCTCCAAATCTGCTCCAGGGAAATACTCGCCCGTCAGCTTAAATCAGTGAGCAGCTTTGGAGAATATTTCCACTTAGATCCCTCACAGAACTAAAGAGCAGACTCTCTCCTAGAAAGGACTCCTGGTGCTTGCAGGGAAGAGAGGGAGTTTTGTGTTTGATGTCAGTCTTGGGGCTGTGAGGTCTCCAGCCACAGCAGTGGTCCTCGACTTTGGCTGCCTACTAGAATTGTCTGGGGGAATCGCTGCTACTGAGGCCTGATTCTTCAGATTCTCTGAGGGGAGATCCTGGGCAGTCTCCTGCAGCCCACCCCACATAGTACTTGCTTACAGAAGCTAAAGCAGAACTTAGAGAAGGCTGGTGGTCCCCTGCAAAAGCCTGGACTTAGAAAACACCGGCCAAAATAAAAGAAAATAACAACTACAATTTTTGCATTCTTATTCTCTATCTGCCTGAGATTCCCTCCTTACTCCTAGCATTTACTATAGATGTCTTGAGCTATGTTTTTACTGAAAAGAAAATGCAAACTGTGAGTGAGCACGTGAGCCCCAAGTCAATTAGGGCCAAGACTTTCAAACTGGAGCCCCTTGCCATAGACCACGTGGTGGACGGACTGACATCAGAAGATTCGAGAAGAAGGCAGTGAGCTCCCTTCAGCCTTATTGTCAACTATCCCTGGCCATGCTGCATCAGTCCAGGCACCCTGGGTTGTACAGGCCAGGTCTGTGCTTTGGAGGTTTGTTGGGGGAGAACTTTCTATGCTAATTTTTCTTTTTTTTAAAAAAAAATAATTTACTTTTTGTGTTTTATGTACATTGGTATTTTGCCTATATGTATGTATGTGTAAGGGTGTCGAATGCCCTTGAACAAGAGTTACGGACAGTTGTGAGCTACCATGTGGATGCTGGGAATTGAACTCAGGTCCTCTGGAAGAGCAGCCAGTGCTCTTAACCCCTGAGCCATCTCTCCAGCCCCTGATACTAATTTTTCAGTTCCCCACCAAGACCTCTGACTCTCCCAAAGCAGACTCTTCAGCCAGAGTGAAGCAGCAGATATCCATAGTTGGGACTTGTTGGACAAACCCACCTGAAGACAGAGCAGCAGGTGGTGGACCAGGGTTCCTTGCCTGAAGTCAAGCAGGGCTTTGCCTGACAGGCGTAGGCAGTCATCTAGATTGTACGTGTGCTGATGACCAAGCTTGAGTGAAAAACAGTAGTAAACCCAGGGGTTAACAGGCAATTCCAGCCCAGGTCATGGGCCTTGGCTCACTGCTTTACTAGAGATGCCCTCTTTACCAAAATAGAATGCAACCTTTATCATATTTTATTGTTAGTGAATAAGTGGAAGAAATTGTCACTAAGAGCAAGGTTTGGTGAAACTCTGTCCAACCTATATGTGTGTATGTATATGATATACATTAAAATTTCACTCATTCATTTCCCATTTACTTACTTACTTACTTACTCACCTATATGCTCAGACAACCAATAATTCTGAAGAGATTTCTATGTGGTAGGTGCTCTGATAGATCCAAGAAATATATATATATATATATATAGTGAGCAAAAAATGTAAGTTGTCATATAGGGATGGTAGAAAGGTCTAAATTATAAACAAATAAATTATATGTTTTAGCCATATAATTACCCATTATGATATAGGCTATTAAGGAAAGATTAAACTTTGATGGAGAGAGGAGAGTGAGAGGCGTGGTTACCTCTGGAAAGTTTTCCTGGGAATGTTGTATTTGAACTAATATATAATTTTCCAACCGTAAATAGTTTTTGTATAATATTTCCTTGCATATTTTTCTAAAGCTGTTCTTTCCCCTTTCATGGAGCATGTCAATGGTGTACACATTTTCCTCAGGCTTCCTTCTTACTTTTCATAAACGGATTATTGAGGTAGTAGGCGCTTACGCGTGGGAAAATACCAGGATGACCCATAGACAAGCACAGGTCAGCATCCCACAGAGGCTCATGGTGGATCTCATCTGTTCACTGGCCTCAAGCTTTCATCATAACACTCTCCTTATTTTAGGATACACCATGTAATTTGCAGGGCATCTCCATGCAGTACCCAGTTGTAGCATTTGTGACTTACCAACAGTCCTGAGGATAAAAGGAACACTCTGCCCCTGATACACAGTGGGAAAAGACGATTCGGGTGCATTGGTGTCTTGAGTCTAAGGTCATGTACTAGCAACCATTTTAAACAACTGCAAGATCTAAATAAGAATTCATTTGCACCATGGCCAGGGATCTTTTATGCCTGATGCCTGTTCTTTCCCAAATTCTCAGTGTACAAATATTGCCATCTTGAATACAGAGCATTTGGGGAGGTTGATTTCTGGGATCCATTTCCCTGATCCTTGTCTCAGCAGCCACCTTGCCACCTACAGTTGATAAACAGATTTTTTTTTAAAAGAGAGTTAAAAAGAGCAGTTATGTATTGGTGACTACTGTGCATCAGACACTGGTGGTATAGGGCTTAGCTGACATGAACACCCGCCTTTACTTGGTGGATGAGTCTCCAGCAAATAGGATGATATGCTCTGGAGAACAGCAAGGGCAAGAGGGAGTCCATGGCGGGTATGGTGTTAGATGTGTAGATGAGAGGGTCAAGAGTAACCTCCTTGAGGACATGCTATCTGTATCATATCCTGAGGTCATCTGGGGAAAAAGCGTCTGAGGCAGAATGGCCATGGTCATGTTCCTGGCTTCTGGCCCAGGACCAGCCAATGTGTCCCACCTTTGAACTTGAATTCTGGTTTTTTTTTTCCCCCAAAGAAACAATATTAAAAATGCTGCTTAGACACTGTTGAAATCATATTTTTAAGGATTAGGCTATATATTCAATTTCATTTTGGGCTAAATAGCCTATTGTGGCTTGTCCAGAAAGCCAAACCACCGTGAATATTATTTCCACGGGAGGAATGTATTTTGACATTAACTCACTGACTTAGGAGTGAACTTGAAGGCAGCTGCTCCATCCGCGGAGGGATGGCTGCGTTAATAGAGAGGCAGCTTTCCTTCCCATCTCCCAAACAGGACAGAGCATGGCTGTACCGAGACACCCTAGGGATACAGCCTGGCTTTCTTCTCTGTCTCTATTGTCTCCTTTGGGTTCTTTAGTTGCGCCTAGCCTTTTACATTCCCCCTCAGGGCTTCTCTTTTTGCCCTTAGATCTCGGAATAATCCTCCACGAAGCCACACTGAAAGCCCTTGAGTCCTTTCTTCTTTCTTGGTCGAGCCGCTGGCTGTCTCGCCTTAACCGTAGTCTCCCCCAGGTTTCTCGGGCTTTTCTCCATGCACATGCGTTTATTTGTGTTATGACACTATCTGCTTCTGGCAGCGGCAATACATTTAATGCCAGCAATAAGCATTGCACCTGGAAAGTCTGAATGCCTGGCAGATCTTAATGAACAGATACTCCGCATTGTTTATGACGCTAATGACTAGCTTGTCTCCTTTAAATAGTTCAATTCTTCCTGAGTCCTTTCTCTGTTTGAAAACAATCCTATGTGTTCCTAGACATAGACGATATTTCTTTTTCTCCTGTGCTAACCCGTGTTCCTTGATGATAGAGAGGAAAACTTTTCCTTTTTATCCACAATGGTGTGGTGGAAGGTCATATCTAGAACACCAGAGTAACAAAGAAAGAAGGAGGCCTCCGGGTATCTCTACTCTAGGAAGTTATTTGGATTAATTGTGAATTTGTGTTTGAAGTTTGCTGGATCTGTGTACAGTATACGGTTACTGCATCTCCACTGCAGGACAGCTTAGAATTTTCTGCAGGGCTTTTTAAAAGTTCTGGGCTCACCTAGAGTTTTGGACTTAGAAGGAGCCAACAACTTTCCTAGCAAGGCTGAAGCTGCTACTGTTGCAGTGGCAGACCAGGGAAACACATCCTGAGAAGGTCTGGACCTTCCCTGGGGCTGGCAGATTCCTTGATTAACAGTGATCTTTAATTAAGAGTTACTCGAATTATGAGGAATCCTGACCAGTCCTCGTTATTGCTCAGCCTTTGGCATCTACACCGCCTCAGTTTCTCCAGTGCTAGGCTTCATCTTGGGCACATTGCTCCTACCCAGTGTGGATGAGAAAGTAGAGTCTGTTGTCACGAAAAGTGACACATTCTCCATGGCACACTGCCAACCTACCAGTTCCTTTCATTCTTCACTCTGCCAGGTTCGAGCTGAAAAAGAGCCTAGCCGCGTGGGCTCCAGCACATACCTTGCGAACTGGTTTGTTAAGTTTCCTTTTCAACTCAGGCTTAGAGGATCAGGAATGAATGGGGCGAGGGAGATCACCTTTTGCTGGAAAGAAGAAACTGTGTCCCCAGAGGCCCACATAACTGAACACAAAGGAGGCCAAGTCTGTTTGTATCTGCCAAACAAGATCCCCACACTTACATCCAAATTAAAGGGCTTTGAACTACTTGAATAGGGCCCCAGCTAATATTGCTCTCCCCATCCAGGTTTGCTGAACTTATAAATATCAATTATAAGGCTGAGTAAATTATAGGGATGTAGAACTCAGCTTTGTTAGAGCTCTTCGAAGTGTCTATGCAGGGCTAACAAGGAGACTGTAAGAATCTGCTGCTAGGAATCCGCACATATTTATAGATAATTAATACAGAGAGGGGAATGGGAAATCAGGCTTGAATTTCTTAAAGCAGTAATTTAAAAATGCATTATGGCAACACATTAAGTTAGTGGTTATTCAACAAGGAAATGTGAAGATTATTAAGCTAATTAAAGGTAATAAAAACAAGTTAAAGTAGTCTGCATGTAACTTTGAAATTAAAAAGAAAAAAAAATTCCCCTCCTTTAGTCTTCCTCCAGGCTGGGCAAGTCCCAGATGGCAATGGATACATGGGTAAGTTAAGGGATTTCTGTGGAATAAGAAGTGATTTTTGGATTCAAAATATATTTGCTGGGGAAACTCCCCTCTCCTTCTTCTCCAACGCACAAGGGAATGTTTCTGAGAAACTCTAGACCATTTTGTGGAGACCCAGGAGCACATGCGTGCCTCCTTTCTCTCAATGTGAAGGTGACTAATGGTTGTGTCGGAAACCTGAAGTGGGAAGATGGTCTCCAACACATTCGATCTCACTCGCTGGCTTTCAGATGTTCTGGCCCCTTTCTTGATCTTTGGGCTCTCTCCCCCTTCAAGGGAAGTGACAGTGATGTGAGCAATGGCGTCTCGTGCTTCTCCTTGATTGTAGCACCCAGCCTCTGCCTGCGTGGAAGCACTCTTGATGTAAAAGACAACTTGGCTCTGCAAGCAGAAAGCTGAAATTGCCTGTGGGAACAGAAATAGACAGGGCTTTGCAGTGGACGCTTTAGCCCTGTGTGGCTCGTGGCTTAAAAGTTTCTTTGGTCAAAGAAAACCGAGAAGAACAGCAAGGGGGTGAAGACGACGATTAGAGAATAGAATGGCATCTATCGTGTGCAATGAAATAGCTCATCCCAAATTTTATTTTGTTGTTCTGACTGCTTTTGTTTACCCGTGATTAGGGTCAAGGTAGCCACACGAGGAGGCAACCAGACTTCCAAGGGAACCATTCCCCTACTGCCAGCACAATTAAACAGATTATTAAATGCTTCGGGAGGAAGTCTTGGGGGTGTTTACTGTAGCAAAGGACTTTGCGATTTCAAATTAAAGCAAGCTCAGTGTTATTAATTCTGGTAGAGGACCCTTGTAAAGTTTACCACTGAGCCAATGGAGGTGTGCACCATTAAACGGGGTCAGAGGGCAAAACGTATCACGGAGGACTGTCCAATGATCATGCAGGTTTAACAACTAGGACAAAATTAGAATGAGGGTATTGAGAAACAAAAAAAGAGTTGAAATTTGTCTCACACTTATACAGTTACGGAGAGCATTGTTGCCATGTGGTGACTGACGAGAGGTAAACATTGGGACCCACACCGCGAAGAAGCGCTATTTCCTTTCCTAGATTCTATAATATTCTTGATGAACTCAGACTTTCCTAAAACAGGGACTGGGGGGAAGTAGCTCATCCTTAAGAGCTATTTGGTCTCAGCACTTCAATTAAGAGACAGGGTTTAATATTGCAAATTAATTGGTCTGTGATTATGCAAATCCTGAGTAATCTACAACCTCTAAAGAGTCTGAAAAGGCAGATATTTCTTTGGGAAAAGCTTGACTACTTTTATCACTTATATCAGCAAACTCATGATCAGAATTTCAGAAGGACAAGATGAACAACAAAAAGGAAGACTTTCTTTAGCACGAGGGATCCTTTCTGGTCATCAGTGAGAATTGTTTGAAACCTTCAAAGCAGCTGTGGTCCTCATTACTGGAGTCCGCCTTTGCAAAGGACGCCTTTTTTCAATTATTTTCACTTTTCATTAGAAGCCTTTGGAGTTGTCGCGCACCTCATTAAGTTCACTAAAATACTATGCATTTAATTTTCATGTTATAGTTTGGAGCAAATTGTTTGAGATGAAACCTGGCTTCTTTAGTCAGATTCTCAAGATTTCTGTTGTCCGTCCTTTGCTATCCAGTTACCTTGGAGAGGACTGAATGAACCCGTGCAATTATTGCAATCAATGAGTCTAGGTTATTGGAGTTTTTTCCTGGGGGAAGTTGTCCAGCCTATGGTGCTGCCCAAGTGCCTAGGCCCTCATTACTGCGGCCTTTCCAGACCTTGCTCCTGCCTGCTCGTAAAAGGTCCTTCCTGATCCAGCCTCCACTTTCATTAGTCATCAGTGGGCTAATTGAACACTTTTTCTCACAGCCTCTTTCTCCTCTGCTAATTTACAATAGGGGCTCTTTCCCTTGCTTGAAGTCTACACACCCCAGGCCTTTGTAGCTTTTATCATTTTTCCCCAGCAACTGCTCAGTCAGATTTCTTGATTACCTTCCTTTAATCTTTCCTCATGTTCAGTCATGTCAAGTTCTCCCCTTCCTTTCACCACCTCCTTTGAACTCAGCCCAGGGTTTTGGGTCCTCAAGTACCCAAGTCACAGGACAGAGATCTGGGTTTGGCCTTCTCACAGTTGTGTGGGAAGGGGGAATTCCAGCAAAGGAATCTTGGATGCATCTTAAACTTACCCTAATTTCCATTTCAAAACCAAACATGCTTTTCTACCTCACTTAGCATCTCTCTCTTCTTACCATATTCCCAGCTCTTCTCCTTCAATAAGAAACCAGGAGTCTTCTGTCATCCTGAGTCAAGCCACAGATAGACCATCCTACTTTTTTAAAGGCAGTGGTACCCCAGGGCCTAGGAACTGCATTATCTTTCAGGACACTGGCCATCAAATAAACACTCTGCTAACCTATGGGGTCTTTGGCATTTCTAATATTCCCCACCTTGTGTCAAATCTCCCCATCATTTTCAAAAGCTGAGGAGGATACACGCGGTCTGTGGATCACCCGTAGTCTGGCGAGTGTCAACACAACTGGTGAAGCTCATCGTTAGAGCAGAGCATTTCCTGAGCTGCATCAATGAACATTGCAATTCCAACCTTACCAGCAGATCTGTGGACATTCCAGGGCTTTCCACAGCGCTCTCCAGGGCAGCTTTGGGAAGGGCTGAGGGGTGTGTGTGTGACTGTGATCAAGAAGACACGGCTGGACACTCATGTCACCTGCAATCATCATGTCATGAATTGGTCCCAAGAGCTTCCATTCTATGTTAGTGTGTGTAAAGATGTCATCCCAGCAAAAGACAAGGCTCGGTACCATTGCCATTTAGGATGAAGTATGAGGACTTCGGCCCTCATTAGAATTGGAAATCAGGCTCACACTCCTGGCAGGATAGATCCCTCAGCTGCACTTGATGGGGCTCTATTAAATTCACTGCAGCTTCCCCGCGAAGGAACTCCTTGGTGTTAGATTCTTCATCTGCTCAGGGACTGAGTTTTCCATTTCACAGCTCACCCTCTTTCCTAGTAATAAATTGAGCCGAACTGGAGTCCTGTGACTGTCAATTTGCACCGTCCCTTTGTACTCCCTCTTCACAAATGTGTAGGACCATGACAGGATATTAATATTGAAAG
>LOEQ01004597.1:63153-74036 GCA_001685075.1 Bramus lutescens
TTTAAGACGACCGGGACTCAGAAAATAGCCTATAAAATGCTTGCCTTACAAACATAAGGACCTGAGTTTGATCCTCAGAATTTATATTAAAAAGACAGAGCAAGGCAATGTTCCCTTCTAATCTCAGTACTGGAGAAATAGAGATAGGCGCATCCCTGGTACCTACTGAATAGCCAAGCCAACCTACTGAGAGAGATCCAGGCTAGTGAGAGACCCTGTGTCAAAAAACTGAAAGGTGGACATCACTTGAAGAATGACATCTGAGATTGTCCTCTGGCCTCCACATACATAAGCACATGTGAAAGCACACACACACACACACACACACACACACACACACACGTGTGTACACACACTCCATTGATATGAGAGGTAAAATGGAGTCAAGCTACTTATATTTAGTTTTCTGTGTCTAGGAAATGTGTGGGGAAGCACATTGGGGAAATGTATTAATGTCCTGTGGAGAGGAAGACATATCAAACTAGGAATCAGGATATCTGGCTTTGCTGTGGCATGAAGTGTGACTTTAGGTGACTACGCTTACTGTTTTTTCTTTGTGTGTGTGTGTGTGTGTGTGCGTGTGAGTGTGTATGTGTATGTGTGTGTGTGTATTGTTTTTACAAGACAGGGTTTCTCTATGTAGCCCTGGTTGTCCTGGACTTTTCTCTGTAGATGAGGCTAGCCTCAAACTTAGAGATCCATCTGCATCCCAAGTGCAGGGATTAAAGGAGTAAGCCAACACTTCTGGTTATATCATGCTTACTCTCGCCATGGTCCAGTTTCGCTTGTACAATACAAAGGTTTATCAGTGTGCCTAAGGGTTCTGTAGGAGGACATTCTACTTTGCTTTTATTGCCTTGAAGCAGTTCCAAATTAACCTTTCAAAATTATTGGAAGATATTTCCATTTGTATATCTTATTTTTGTTGTTGTTTGGTTCTTTCTTTTTTTTTTCTCTCTCTCTCTTTTAGAAGTCTATAGAACTTCTGAATCCTAACAGATTTTTCAGTTTGGAAAAGATCCAAGATGACATGCTTTGGAAGTTTGCAAGCCATACATGCTTCAGTAAAAACTGAGTCACGTGTTAAAAATGTTGACTCTTACATCCTATTCCTAGAATGTTTTCTAAATCAGTAGGTATAGGACAGGCATCCAAATTTGGGATTTGGATTTCTAACTTTTTGCTTTCTCTTTTGTTTTGTATAAGGTGCTGTTGATATACTGTCTTTTCCACACTGTGAACATCACTCTGTTCTCTCAAACTATTTATTTACCAGACCAGGGAATGGACTTTGTAAATAACCTACTGACCAAGAGCAGCAAAACCCTAGTCTTACAGATTCTGAGGTCAGAGCCTTTTCCAGGATACCACAGTTCCCCTCTTTGAATGTGAGTTATATGATACAAATTGAAAATTCCAAATGAATTTCTTCCAGTCCACACTGCTGCTCAGACTGTCTTCTGTTGAGAGGCAATTTTTCAGTCAGCAACTAAGAGTCTAAGTACCCAATAATTTTCTTTTCCTTCTTTCCTTTTTCCTTCTCCCTTCCCCATCCATCCCCTCTTCTTTCTTTTGACCTTTCCTGGGCTTATGCTTCCATGAAGAATTAAGCCTGAAATTGGGCAAAAGAAATAAGACATATTTATGAGTGACAGACTTCTGTACCAACTACAGACTCAAATAAACAGCCCAACAACTGAATACCCTTTAAAACTGTTTGCATAATTTTACTTTTTAACAATAGTAAAAAGCATGTATTGAGTTTGTTCCTTGCAATACCTGATTTGAAGCTTGTTGTTCAAAAGGCAGTCTTGTACACCCTGGCAGTAGAGAAGGTGAGATTGGATGTTTTAGTCCTGAGAGATTTGCACAAACTGTGTTGGTGAATGGAAAGATGTAAGAAGCTTTACTTCCCCCCAGGTGCTGAGCACACTCCAGTCCTAGGACAGGCTCACCTCAGCCCCTCTAGCATCTCTCTGGGGCTTCTGTTCGCTCCCACACTGGCTCTGCATTCCTCACGTCTGAGTTTTGCTGACCCTCCACATGAGGGAGAAGGGCAGTGAAAACTCTCTGAGAAGGCTCTCTACTTCCTGGCATTCTCTTCTAAAGATCATTCTTCTTGAGTTTGAGCTTAAGCTTGCTTCTAATTCTATGTTGAAAATTCCTGATATTAAAATCTGAGACCCCTTATGGTCCAAAATTGAAGAGCTCTTAAACATCGACATGATGTCACAAGTGGAAAATTCCACACCTAAACTCTGGTGACATATCACAGCCAAAACCCACAAGCCTCAAAACTATTCTATACAGTTATTCTCAGCCTATGGTTACAAGTTGAATATTAATGTAAAGGAAATTTATATCCAGGTTTCTCTCCCAGATATCCTAGGATATTTATAAAAACACTCCAAAATCTGATGAAAATCTAATAACAGAAATACTTCTGGCCCCAAGAATTTCAGACAGGAATACTCAGCTGTGATAAATGTGATCAGTAGGTGGGATAACAGTTCCAAAAAGTAGGGTACACAAAGGATCCTTCTTGCTTTTGCTTGTCATGGTGAGAGCTGCCCCGGAAAGAGCACTGTGTGGTAGGAAATTAAGGGAGGTCTCTGGCTACAGCTAGCAAGGAACAAAGGCTCTCAGTCCCCTAGCTGGTAAAGGATGGATCCTCCACAACCACATGGGTGAAGCTGGAAGCTCATCTTTCTTTTGCCAAACCTTTGGGATATCAGTCTTGGTAGGTCAGCGTTGATCCTTGAGGCAAAGACATACAAGCACACCGCACGCAGACCCTGGGCTAGGAGTCACTATAGAATAGAAGGAATTTATTTTAAGCCACACTGAGTTTGGGGAGTAAACTGGGCTGCAGTAAGTAATCATTGTGGAGTTGAACATGACCAACTACAGACTAGGAAATCACAGATTTTAGGTGTCAATTTTTTTAAAGTTGAAATTCAGGGCTGGAGAGATGGCTGTGTGGTTTAAGAGCATTGGCTGCTTTTTCCAGAGGACCTGAGTTATATTCTCGGCACCTACATGAGGCTCACAACTACATATAATTCTTGTCTCAGGGGATCTAACACGTTCTTCTGGCCACCATGGATTCTGGCTGCGTGTGGGGCATAGGCGTTAGTACAGGTTAAACACCCACACACATAAAATAAGATGAATTTTTTAAAAAAAATTATGATTCCAGGCTTAGCCTTCAGATAGTCTGACTTAATAAGTCTTGACTGAAACTCAGAAATCTGTTTTCAGACAGTCATTCTAGGTAGTTTTAATGTATATACTCTTAGAAGATCACTTTGGAAAGCACCAGCTTCTAAGAGGTTATTTAGAATACAGCTCACAGGTGAAGAGGGGCTCTTTCTAGAAGCAGCTGCTGAGTTAAGAGGCCCAAGTTGGTCAGTGTCCTCATAGTCGGGATAATTTTGACACAGATAATCAGGCCTGTACGGCGCAGAGCAAAGCCCTCAGGAAGACCCAGGGAACAGAAGGTCATTCCTAAGCTGAGGAAGGAGACTTCCGAAGAAAGACAGCTGCTGACACCCGGACCTGTCTTCTGGGCTCCAGAGCTACAAGAAACTTAATTTCTGCTTGGTAAGCCACCAAGGCTGTGGTATTTTGTTATGGCCATCTAGCAAAATCAAATACCTAATAGCATGGGCTTGTAACTGACTGTCTGTTCTCAGGCACGTATGAATAGCTGTATCCTATGTCCCAGTGATGTTGCGGATTCTACAATTCAAATAGATATTTAATATTCTTGTTCCAATGCAAATAACCTTTTCAGGCTGAACTGCTTCCTTTTTTAATTTTTAAAACATGGTTACATAAGGCTGTTTTCATGAAAGTACATAATTTGTAGCTTGGTTATCAATTTGACTGAAAAAAATTAGAAAGTTGGTGAAAGCCTACTTTTGGATATATATACTAGGGCATTTCTAAAGATGATTGACATGTGGGTCACCAAACTGCGTGAGGAAGACCTGTCCTGGGTTTCAACTCCAATTGGCATATAAAACAAAAGCCAATGCCTGAAGAAAGCTGAAATGCACACTTCCAATCCAAGGAGCAAGCTCCCATGGGGACACTGGACTCCTTTCAAGCGGCTGTGATTTTTGCCACTGCCACTGTCATCTTCCTTGTCTGAGTCCAACTTCCTGAGGTTCCAGCTTCTTCAGACTTTGAACATAGACTCGCACCAGTCACTGACTCTCCAGGGACAGGCCTTCATCCTCAGATTGGCGCAGCATCCTTGTTCTGAGGCTGCTCCATTCTTGAACCTAACAGCCATGGTTTCTANTACGGCTCTGTGGCTTGAGGAAGATGGCCATTGTGGGACTGTGAGTACCAATCATGTAAACCTGTGTAATAAATTCCCTTTTGGGGGGTTTTATTAGCTCTTTTCTTCCGGAGAACCCTCGCTGACACAGCCCTCCTCTCCTTTTTCATGGATAGCAACGGCTTTCAGACCATTATACTTCCTTACTGAATTCTAAGCTTCGTCTCTGACCCGGTGCAGGACAGAACATTTACAAACTCCATGCTTCCGACATAGCTCACGCTCAACATCAGACGTCTTCGGAATCTGCTCTGCTCCATGCTTCCGTCCTTTGGGCTCCTGATATTGTTTCTGGACTTTGGACTCTGTCCCTGGTCCTAGCCCTTCGCCTTCAATGTGACTGTCACAGTTTTTCTAGATATTTTTATTTCACTAGTCACCCCTTTTACTGATCCAGGATCGAGGGAGTGTTCCTGTAGTTAGGTCTCAGGATTAAAATCATGTAGCCACACTCAGGGGAAGACCAGAAGGGACGTGAACGTGCTTAGATGCGTGCAATGGGAGGGGCGTGAGCGTGCCAGTGGTGACAGTGGATGGAAAAATCACTGGTGTGCTTTCAAAGCCTCAGACGGCCTTTCTGCTCTAGGAGCTGGCTCCAAAACCATGAAAAAGAAGACCAGAAAAGACACCACTTCTACAAAAAGTGGAAAAAAAAATCACAGACGTGGCCCATATTTTAACTGCAAGCGGAGGGCTTTTGATTACAAATAAGGAAAAATATTCTAAACAGCAGAGGGGTGAACCACCATAGAATTCTCCTACAGGAGTTGCTCAATTACTGCAATGGCTGGTCTTTTAAACACAGAATGTCTCCTCTATTTAGGCTTATGTAAGTGTAGTAGATTCAAGCCTGCAGTGGAGAAGAAAAAAAATGGAAGGGCTTATTAAGAGCACATTCACCCCTATAATTCTACGCTCTTCATGAATCAGCAGCCTGTTCTCTGTAGGTTTACCAGTCATTAATAGTTGATATTATTTTAGGCTAACCAGTGGTTGATTCTTAAGCATGCTTCGGGCTTCAGAACTGTGCATACCAAGATTTCTGGGAACAGCTGGAAACCCATAATTATAGTTCACAGGGTACATGCTCATCTGGCAAAATCTGTAAATAAAGCTTAAAAAGCAAATATCCCATTTATATAAACAGCTTCTGAATACTGGGAGATCAATTGCCAAGGGAACGGAGAGCTAGCTTTCCTCAATTATTTCTTTCCTTCTATCAGAGGGTAATAATTTATTATTTTCTACAAGAATAAGAAAAAAAAATTAATATTTAAAGACTCGGAGGTGAAGAGTGAAATTTATCTAAAAACATTATCTCTCTTTGTGCCTTGTATTAGCTGGAAATATGGGTTGACTCTTCATTGTTGAAACATCAGAGAGAAAATTAGCTGGGGGAAGTAATTTTCCTACTGGCATCTATTCCCTGCAGGTTTGTTCTAAGGAACCTTCTGGATTAGCTGCCAAAGACTGTGAGGTCTTTCTCTCTTAATGCCTTTTTAAAAAATTGTTTGAAATACTATAAACCAACGGGAAAGAAACAGTATGGGATCAAGAAATAATTCTATGTTCATAAATAGAAGACAATCTACTGTGTAAGTTGCCTTTGAAACAGGCAGTGTATACTGTAGCGTAGGGGGCGGCTGAGGTTTGCTTTCAGAACCCATTGCTGCTTCCCATTTTATTCCAAGCATTTATTTGAGAGCTCCTTTTGATGGAAAAAAATTTTTTAAATTGAATGAACTCTTAAGCAATTAATGGTTATAATTCCAGTAGAAGTGACATGATATGAAGCCACAGATGCACCACAAGAGTCATTCCAGTGACTGGTTAGTATTTGTGGTGGCAAAGGAATGAGAGCGTGATTGTCCCTCATCCCTGCATCAGCAATTAGAGTGGTCAGTCACGCTCAACTCCCTGCAGTATACCGCTGGGTTAAGAAGAAACATTCTTTCTTTCCCCTTACAATATTTCTTACTTTAGTTTGGCTTTGAACATGTTTAAACTAATTATTTAGGTACTTAACACAATTTAAACAAAATAAATGAACCAGAAAAAAAATGCAATTTGCCTATATTCATCACACATTACCCTTCCTGGCACCAGTCACTGTCTGAATGGCCTGGGGGCCTGGGCCAAAGTAAAATCTGATTTGCGAAGATTCCAAGCTAGATGATTGTATATTTTAGCATATAGAAGGTTGATTATTGTGTATCTCGGGTGGAACCAAGGATGTTGGCCAGCCAGCCTGGCTGTATATTGCTGTTTTCTATCTCTTGAGCCCATGGATTCTGAGCTCTGTTGCTCGTTATAGCATTTGCTTGATTCCATTCAGCAACCCTTTTGCATCTTACTTGGAAGTTAAGGCAAAGATATCCCATTGAACCAATAAAAGAAGTGATCAGATTAGTTAATAAAGTAGGAGGCTAAAGTAATCTACAGCAACTTTTTTTTTTTTTAAAACCTGTGGAGTCACCATGCTTATCAAAAATACCCATGTCCATCAGTCCCGAAGTTTCTCCAGCTCGATACACCTCTCCTTCTTTGGGAGATAATTGTTTTTCTGATTTTTATGGTCACCAATTAATTTTATGTTAAAAAATTCATTTTAATTGAAACACACAGGCTCACACATACATATATTGACCCCAGACCAATACATGTGATTATTAGTATTTTAACCTCAGTCTAATTCTAAGGAAGAAGAATGGAAGGGAAATACTTCACCATGCTCAGCATTGATATTGGCAGAAAGGAATTCTATCATATAGTAAACATGCGTTTTGGGATTTTTTCCCTTAAATTTTATTTAGAAATTCAAAATAAGCTAAACCAAGATTAAGAAAGGAACACAAATGTCCTACAGGCTCAGAACTGGTGTCTTCTATAGCTGACTTAGGTAAAGTTTGCTTAAAATTAGGCTGAGAGAAGAAGAGCCCATCTAGAAACATTATCTGCGAGCAAGCCTTTGGAAAAACGACCCCCCAGCACCAAGTGTGCAGTTCTGAAGGAAAGGAGTAGGAATTGGCTAATTAAAACAGGAACATTTGTGTTTGCTCTAAGGTGTCCCTGGGAAGCTTTATCAAGAACTCTGGTGTTAGTTTCAGGTCTGTCAGCAACCACAACTTGGAAGACAAGTGACTTCTCTGGATTGCTCCTTTCTTATCTGTCAAAGATAAATTCCCATGGGGCCAAGCTGGTGATCCTCCTGTAAGAAATGGTCTGGAAGCCACAGGACAGAGGCTGTTAACACTGAACTGGGTCACCAAAAGGAGAATGTGCCAAATGGCTCAATGTTGTTCAAAACCCCAACTACAAGGACATCTAAAAACCCAAGAATTTTCAAATGAAGTCTTCTATCTTGGTTTTTTTTTTCTCCATAAAACAAATGAAAACCAACTCAAGCAAAAAAATACTTTAAACCAACAGCAAAGAGCTCAGATTAGTTACCCATAGTCAGTATTACAGCCCTTTTCTACTTGAAGTCCTTGGGATGTGGCTAATCTAAATTAAAATATACTGCCGATGTGAACTAGTTATTGACTTCCAAACCTTAGTGTAAGAAGAAACTGATTTCTTGTAAATAATTTTTATGCTGATCGTAAAATAAAGTTATTTTTACATGTTTTTTCTTATTACTTTAAAAAATATAGTTAATGGCAATAAAATCTAAATTATCTTTCTGGCTCATAGTTGTGACTGGACATGTGTGTGTGTGTAAAGAATTACTATTTCTTTTTTAAATTAAAAATTATAACTAAAAACTGGAGTTACAGGCAGTTATGTGAGTGCTGGGAATTGAACAGAGGTCCCCTGGAAGAGAAACCAGTGCTCTTAACTACTGAGCTATCCTCCAGTCTCTCACCTTATATTCTTAATAATTATGACCTTTGCTGTTTTTGAAGCACCTGGCCTGGTCATGCGTAGATACAGTGCTAATTTCAGATATAATCCCCTGACTGTAAAATGCATGATTGCCTCTCTCTCCTTCCTCTTCAGGAAGAAAATTAGAGCGAGTGGAATAAGGGATGACAAGTACTTTGATGAGAGATCTTTTGAATACACTGAGCGGGACGAAAGCAGGCCAACTTTGACAAGCTGGTGAGCACAGTGACTTTCCACCTTGAAGGGCCTCGAACACAGTCTCCTCTAGACTTTCTCCTTCAAATACAGCCTGCTTACTCTGTAAAGATGATCCCAGAATTATGCTCAGAGAAAGAACTTTATGGGGATGTTCAAACTTTTATGATTTCATCAAATTATGTAGCTGATCCATTACACAAGAAACATAATTGTGTGAGGCAATAGAAAAAAACTATGACTATATAAATAAAATGCAGGGCATTATTCCTTCTCTGTCATTCTTTTTTTTTTAAACTTTATTTTATGTGCATTGGTTTGAAGGTGTCAGATTCCCTGGAACTGAATTTTTAGACAGTTGTGAGCTGCCATGTGAGTGCTGGGAATTGAACCTGGGTCCTCTGGAAGAGCAGTCAGTGCTCTTAACTGCTGAGCCATCTCTCCAGGCCCCCTCTGTTATTCTTATTATCAATCTGTTCTCAAAAATGAAAGGTATAAATCTCAAAGGAAATGGAATAAAATACTCAGAGTGAAGAAAATAGAGAGAAATCAAATTAGAATATTTATTTACAGGTTCCAAACCCCAGAAAAAGATAACTATATTTTTATTTATTTTGTTGTTGTTATTATTATTATTATTATTATTATTATTATTATTATTTGTGTGTGTGCATGTGTGTNCCTCTGGAAGAGCAGTCAGTGCTCTTAACTGCTGAGCCATCTCTCCAGGCCCCCTCTGTTATTCTTATTATCAATCTGTTCTCAAAAATGAAAGGTATAAATCTCAAAGGAAATGGAATAAAATACTCAGAGTGAAGAAAATAGAGAGAAATCAAATTAGAATATTTATTTACAGGTTCCAAACCCCAGAAAAAGATAACTATATTTTTATTTATTTTGTTGTTGTTATTATTATTATTATTATTATTATTATTATTATTATTTGTGTGTGTGCATGTGTGTGTGTGTGTGTGTGTGTGTGTGTGTGTGTGCTGGCATACTTGTGGAGGTCAACTTTCAGGAGTTGCTCCTAGCCTTTCACCTTGTTGGGGTAGAGCCTCTTGTTTCTGCTGTGCTGAGTAGTCTAGGCTAGCTGGTCTGTGAACATCTGGGTGAGGCCATATGAGTGTTGGCATTGCAGGTGCACCCTGTCTTTTCTAGCATCTGTTCACAGGAGTTCCTGAGATTGAACTCAGGTACCAGGTTTGCATGGCAAACACTTTTAGAGAGAATAAATACAATGAGCAAAGGAGAAGTTACATTTTAAATAAGAGAGACTTCTTTCTCTAGAATTCAAAGTTACAGGTCTGTAGACTCGGTGATCCCCTAAGAGCCCAGTGGAAGGAAAGTGAAGACCAGGAACAAAGGACATTGCTGTGTGCTCTGAAATCCCTGGTGATAGAGGAAGAACCACTGGATTCCCTGGAAGGGTGGGCAGGGCGAACTGCAAGGGTCAGGTTCAGAGCCATAGTGACCCTCAGGAGAAGCTTTAGGAGGTAGAGAAGTGGGGCATGACCCTGGAGCTCACAGTAGGAGTCAGTGTGGAATCTATACCCAACCAAATAGAAAATGAAGCAGACAGAATAAAGATGTATTTCGGAATTCAATCCTTAAACGTTCCCCTACAATCCACTTAAAGTCGGTTTTTGAAAGAAGAAAGACAGCCAAGACAATATTCTAGCATCGAAATTTTAAATAAACTAGAACAAACATGAAGGTAGAGAAGGTGACTTGCCAGGGTGGTTTACACCAAACTCTGACAGCAGTCATGAATTGGGGAAGGGTATCAAGGAATTCTAGACAGGATAGATTTTTGGGGGGTGAGTCAAATCAAATAGTTTACATAATACTGAATGTATTTGACCATGTGTTTAAAAACCACTAAGAGTTTTAAAATTCAGTTTCAAGGTTTGGGGGAGAAAGTGATTAATACACAGAAGAACGTTCTGTAGTTCTTTTAAAGGACACAGTTAATTCCTAAAAGAATAGGACATATTGATAAAAAGGAAATATGAGTCTAGTGCACTTTTTTTTGCTCAGCAACTATCGATACTTACAGAGTTATAAAAAGATTGACACCGTTTTTATTTAAGAAAAACATCACAGTGTAAGAGACCTTTCCCTTTCAAGAGATGATGTAGGGCCTAGACCTGCTGCATGTTGCCTGAGTGCAGTTATTGATACAAAGAGTCAGTGCTTAAAGTTATCAATCAAATGGTGAAAAAAATGTATCAATAAAGAACAGTAAATTAACAGAGAAGGGAAGCACCTGGGAGGGTTGAATTTGCCATTTCCAAAGCAGAGGCTGATGTGGAGATTGCTGTTCTTATTATTGGCCACAGAGCACTCGACTTTTGGAAAACATTCCCTAGCACTTATCTGGACAAAGAAAACAAAAACAAAGCTACAAAACATCTAATTATCAAAGGGCTTGACCTGTGGGGCTCAAAACCTT
>LOEQ01004597.1:81048-113987 GCA_001685075.1 Bramus lutescens
GTGAACATGCGTGCGTGCGTGAGGTTTGTGTGTGTGTGTAGAGGCCAGGGGACAAGTCCAGATGCCGTTACTCGGGTGCCCTCCATTTTCTTTCCCTGAAAACAGGGCGTCTCTCACTGGTCTGCAGTTCAACAAATAGGCGAGGCTGGCTGACCGTGGAGCCCCAGGAAATCGTTTGTCTCTGCAGCCCCAGCATGGGGCTGCAAGCGTACACTACCACAGGCAGCTTTTTAATGCGGGTTCTGCAGACCAAGCTCAGGGTTTCAATACTTGCCAGGCAAACACTTCACTCCCTGAGCCGTTTCCCCCAAGGAGACCTTGGAGAGTGAAAGTTTTCCCATATGTCTGAAGAGACTTAATCCGCACCTGGCTTGAGAGCAAAGGACCCCATCAGTTGAAATCATAAACCCTCAGAAATTGTTCAGGATCTGAGAAGCAGAAGGAATTTTGAAAGTCTACGTAGTGATAAGATGCAGTTGACCACTCCTGAGGGCCACACCAGATGTATTCTTATCTCTTCACTGTAGTCTTACGTATATTTGAATGCACACATGGATTTCTTCTCCAGGCCAAACATCCCTCATTATTTGACTGAACTCTGTGTGATGTGGCTTCTCATTCTTCCTCAGACTCTGTAACAGAACTCTGTGGACTGAATGAAGCATTGTCTTTTCCTTTCAGGAATGGCTGGAGAGTATCTGCCATGATACAGACTGCCATTTCTCTTACCTAGTTGATAGACCATCACTGATTGCCGTAGTGCAGGAAAACAATCCTGTCACATTGTCCCCTAATTGGTATCTCATTAGTCTCCTCTCTATCTATTCTACTTTTATAAGAATGATTTTTTTTTCCTCAAACTCGTGTTCTGTAAAGTCTTTGGATATTCTGATATGTCTTCTGGGAGTTCTCGAGGGTGGGGTAGGTAATTTTTCTAGACCAAAAAGGAAGGAAGGATTTCTATTCAATTCTTGTGAACTTGAACCCCGGATGATTGGGTGAGGATGGGAATTACAGAACCTATCTGTTAGCCCCTTCATCCAGGACCGATTTTGAATTAATATGTCTCAGACTTTGTCTCACAATCTGGAAGAGATAATATATTCAGACTTCAGTTGATTTTAATTTCTGTTTCGTACATCCATGAGAAAGGATGGTTGTATATTATCTTGAGAATCTAAATGTTTCTACTGGTCAGTTCTGATGATTTAGCACAATTGCCCTGCAAAACTCAAATAAATAACATCCTTATGTTTGAATGATTTGATTTGACATCATGAATAAGCAAGATGTCTTCGTAATTAATGGCTCCCTTCCCAGGCCTCTCAGTTTCAACAGCGCATAGACACAAACACAGATATGTACTTGTGTGGAACTTTTCTAGTGAAAATGTATGCATGAATGTATAAATAAATTTATGTGATGGAAAACCTGTGCTTTAGCTATCTTCCCTGCTTGTGCATTCATTATTTGTCTTGGCCACTTATAATTGAATATCATCTTTAGTCATGAAAATTCTATGAAGCAGATTAGAAGAGTCCACTTCTGTTTCCCATTCATGGAAATGTACCTCCTGCTTCTCATAGTTGCATAATCTACAGCAGGATTTGTTTATTGCCACCTGGGATTATTTAATTAACGACCAAAAAGTCAAAAACTGAGCTATTGCACACCTCCAGACAATGCTTGGATCCAGACAATATGAATTCCCATCTTGAGAAAAGCATGTTCAGTACAAAGTTTGGAGAAATGGGAGTGGAGATTAGAACTGAAACAGAAATTTATTAACACTTGGAAAAACATCTTAAAACTCTCCAATTTATGGCATTTCAACAAGTTCCCATGTTGGAAACCGCTTGAGACTTCTCATCTGAGCAAGATCATTGGTGCTGTGTGCATGAGTGGAGATCTAACTGACAAGCACATTTTATGGAAAATCTGACTTTTGAATTGTGTTCATTTGAGCCTGCCTGCCTTTCTTTCTTCCATTCTTAGCCTCTCTCTCATTTTCTTATTCCTTTCTTTTTAAAAAGATCTACTTATTTTTATTTCAAATGTATTTGTGTTTAGCTTATATGAGTCTGTGTTCTAGATGCATTCAGTGCCCGTGGAATCCAGAAAAAGGAATCTACTCTCCTGGAACTAGAGTAACAGATGGTTGTCATCTGCCATGTGGGTACTGGAAATTGAACCTGGGTCCTCTTAAAGAGCAGCTGGTTCCCTTAGCCTCTGAGTCATCTCTCTAGTCCTGCCTTCTTTGTGCTTTCTTTCCTCTTCTTTTTCAACTTTTTTGAGACATTGTTTTGCTATTTAGCTCAGCTGACAATGAACTCCCAGTCCTGTAGCCCCAGCCTTCTGAAAATAAATGCCAAGTTTGTTGGCCTTTGTCACCTCTCCAAGCCTGAGATCTTTCTTTATACGTTTCATGGCAGAAGATGGATTCCAGAGCATACTCACCTATGGCAAGGGTTATAAGAAGGACTAAGGGAAGGGGAAACTGAAAAAGTTTGCTCTCTTTTTCTGGCAATTATACAAAGTTTGTGCTGATAAGATTAAATAAAACAACCGAAAAAGGAAGATAGGACTGGAGAGATGGCTTAGTGGCTAAAACAGATTGCTACTTAAGCATGAGGACCTGGGTACAGATCCCAAGCCAGGTCTCATTCACCTGTAAACTTGGCAATGTGGGCTGAAGAAACAAGTGCATTGTTGGGGACCAACTAGCTGCCAGCCTAGCAGGAAAACCTGAGCTCCATATTCAGGGAGAGACCCTGCCTCAAAAAAGATAAGGCAGCTCTCACCAGCCTGTAGTTCTAACAACTCCAAGGGATCCAACATACTCTTCTGGTCCCTGAGAGTGCCTTCCTGTAAGTGGCATACACATATACATATAGATAAAACTAAAAAATAAATCTTAAAACTGTTTTTGAAAAGCCGCCTGCCGTGTTCATCACGATGTTTTGCCTTCTCGCTCCAATTCTCAGTGAAACTAATGTATATCACTCAAAATGAACTTGGTGTGAGGATAAGCCAAGGGAAGGGCTTCCTGAGCAACTGAAGAACCAGAGTGTCCAGTGGAAATCGTGCACGGCCTCTACTGCCTGCCTTCTATGCATCTGACTTACCCCTGTCTTTGTTAAGCATAATTACCTCACTCTTCTCGCCATTAAATCTTATTTTGGTTGTAGACAATGGCTTTGGCAACTCATCTCATTGCTTTGGACTGCATGGCCCTAATTCCAGGAATGTTGCCGCCACTTTTCATCTTCAGAGTTTAATGAGGACATTTTATTTAACTGCTGCATCCCTTAGGTCACCAAGAGATGTGTTAAACTCCCAAGCACTTGGAGCTGATGCTGGAGCAACCATGGCACCATTTGTTGAATGTCCCGAGGTTGACACTCATTCACTGATAACCTTTCCTTGGGTCTGACTTTCCAGCTGTTTTCCCACTCACTCCATAGCTGAGTAGTTCAGACTTTGTTTTTTTGTTGTTGTTGTTTTGTTTTTCTGTTTTTTTCTCTGTTTTCACTTAATTGATGGGCGTGGGGCAGAATCAAAGCCACTGCTATCCTGTTAAGATTGATTATACCGGTGGTTTTCCCCCCCGCCCCCCATCAGAACTCCCACGAGGAGGCCAGCCTGCTGAGACCAGACACAGCCTTGTCACAGTTAAACTTCTCTTCTTATCAAAGTGTTTGTCATTCTGTGTTGGAATGTTTTTGCCAATATTTTGTCTAAGTATCAAAATCTTACTGAAACTTTCTGGAGAGAGTTGTGAAGTTAGTGAAAAATTCAGAAGAGTTTTTAACTGAATTTAAGGAAGAAAAGAAGTTGTTTGTGCAGGAAACCAAAAGATTACTGCATGCGGAGCAAAGAAATCATGAGTTTTAAGGTAAATTTCTAGAATATGTCTATGCCACCTCTTTCTCATTTCCTTCTTCTGTTGCCTGAGCTTGGCATATATTCTGACAGCTATTCAGGTAAGAAATCATCCCATTTTGAGAGCCATGGCTTCATCTTGCTGACTAATGTCTCTGCTTTAGGGTAAAAAGAGGTACATCATCGTCTTCCTGTGGGTATAATAAAAATAGATAGATCAGGCAGAGACGGAACGTTTGTTGGGTTTGTAGAGAATTCCTTTCTGTGCCCAGGGAATTTAAGCCTTGGCTTGAAAGGAGCAGCTGTGGTCTTGAGGCTTCTGCTGTCTCTGACACACTACAAAGCAGCAATTCAATTAATTTATTGCTTTGGAAGACTTTGACACAATAGTGATGTACATGACCTACTCGCGGTGGGGAGAGATGAAAATGCTGTATTGGCAAAAGCCTCTCATTCCTTTAATGAGACATGATATTGTTTAGCGCATCCTGAGGCAGAAGAAAATGTGAGGGAAAATTCAAACTGAAAGGGAGGGGATGTAAAGTCATTGGCTGGGTGAGCAGCATAACAATTCCCTCACGTTTGTGAAGACTTCAGGTCCCGAAGTGATAAAATCTACCTTTTCTTTGGAAAGGAAAATTTGACTCCTCCCTCCCGATTTTAAGGAGAAGGCTCTTTATTAACTTTCTAGATCTTTGTGGAAGTGTTTTTTTTTTGAATAAAAAGGGTCCTAGAAAATCTAACCAGAAACAGATAAGAATGAGCTTTCACAACACTGATGAGGGAGGACGGAAGATGACAAACTCAATGTCAGTCTCAGCTCCATAACGACACCTGATCTCCCAAATGAAACTCACCCCAAACAGCAACCTTATTCTTTCTCTTTCTTTCAGGTATAGGCATAAACTTGCTAACGTGTTTTAAAACAAGAAGAAGGGCTTCCAGGATACTGAACTCTTCATGCTTATTCTAAGGGTCTGTGGGTGCCTAGAGAAGGCAGCTGCACAAGAGAAGAAACCCGTCCCACCTCTATGAGACTTCTACACTTGGTCTGGGATGGAACAGACACTCAAGGTGAGCCCTTTGAACATCAGGCACACTTTCTGGTCAGGAATTAAAGTGCCTGGGTCATTTCAAAACCTAAAATTATCCACCCTATACATTAAACTCCTCTCTCCCTTTGTCCAACAGACCCTAGAGTTAGGCAGTTTGTGTACTGCACAGGAACACTAGACCAAGACAACTAGTTAGTTCATGCTCCTCCATCCTTGTCTATGGTTCTGAGTCTATGTTTGGAGTTCCTTGCTCTCTGGATGAGGGTGTTTGTAAGTGGGTAGTTTCCTTAAGGTATCAATCTTCAATATTTGCTCTAATGTGTTTAAAATCTCTGATCTAGGAATCCCAAGAGATGGTGTTGGGCACACACAAAGTCATAGGGCAACAAACAGGAGAAAATTTAAGCAGGACTGAAAGCAGTTAGCTTCTTTAACCATGCCCACTGAAAGTCTAACCACTTCTGTCGGGAAGCACATATCTGATGTAGATACGAGTTTTCATTTATAATTTGTTTGCTAGATAATATTGACCGTACTTTGGTTGCTAATTAGCACATTGTCTCGAGTTCACACCCTTATATTGATTCTTGTATTCGGTGATGTCTTCTGACATCTTGATACCTGAGATGTAGGACACAAGCAACAATCGCTGTAATATAGAACATTCTTGCACCAAAAGAATGCAACAAATCACTACAACCATGATTCAGGTGTCAGCGTGGAGAGACCAGATAGGCAGAGATACACTGAATAACGCCTTTCCAGGCTGTTCTTGCCCAGAAGTAGGTACTTTTATTTATTTATATGTATGTATGTGTGTGTGTGCATGTATACCACATGTGGGCAATTGCCTTCAGAGGCCACATGATGGCATTGGAACCTCTGAAGCTGGAGTTAACAAGCAGTTGTGAGCTATCAGACATGGGTGCTAGGAACCAAACTTACATTCTCTGCAAGATCAGTGAGTGCTCGTAACTGCTGGGCCAGAATTTTGGCCCCAGCTATGGGCACCTTAAAATAAACTGATAGTCCTAACGGTTACTGTCTACACAGCCATGGACATTATGCTACTGTGGACCCTATGATAGGCACTGGGTGGAGAAAAAGACTGGGCATTCATGAGGATGATGGCTTGTGACCAAGGGTTGGGAAGTTGCCACTCCAGGGAGAAAAGAAAGAGACAGATATGGTATGCTTGTTGGAGGCCGATGAGGTCAAGTTAATTATTGTTTATATTTATTGGGGCCTGAAGAAACATTATGCTAGTAGGCAGAAGATAAGACTGATCAAAACACAGCGAGTATAACAACCAAATATCTTAGCCAGTAGCTTTATTCTTTTGTGTGTCTTATATGGCCCCTACAAGAAGCTGAATTATGAATCCCATGAGCATCTCATCTGGGAAGTAGGAATGGAAAAGACATAATGGTTTTGGAAACAGAACGGACAAGAATACCCATGAAGCATTTAGTTCAGAATTATATAATGAATAATTAGGAATATTGCATTTTTTGAATGCTTGCCCTTAATGAACCTTATTGGTCACGTACCATAAAAGCGATGTCAAATTGATTCCAGGTCCCATCATTTGTGTTTTACAAGGCAGATACCAATAACCTACAGACATATATCACTTGAGCTATGTAGAACTGAGATTTTGAGGTGCAGATTCACAAGTACTTGATAGAATGGGGAAGAAAAGCCCTTCCAGTGTTCAAAATGCAATAAGGATGAGAAAAAAGAAAGAAAACCAACTCCTGTAGTCACATGTCTTTCAAAATATTTGAGGTTAGTGAATCTTACCAGGAAAAACATCATAAACTAACCCCAATTTATTTCCAAGGCTCATAATTAGGGTTGTGTAACTGAACATTGAGCAGTATTATGGCCTGCAAATACGTCTCATATGAACTCGAATCCACAATCATTTGAGAGTTTTCCACATGGTAGATTTTTGACTGGACAGAGCTTGAAGGAATGCTTCCCGGGCTAGACAGTGCTGGGGGTTAAAACTATAACTTTAATAATCCACAGTTCAGCCATGTGGCTTCTCAGCACAGCAGACCTCACCCTCACAGGGAGCTACTTGCCTGACAACGTGGTGGCAAGTGCTGGTTTAAAAGAGGACACAGGACACCAAGGTGACTTCGTGGATCATGTCATCCTAGCAGGGCAAGGAGTCAGCATGTGTGCTGAGGGTGTGGCCCACGGGGCCTACCACTCCCTAAAGCCATTGCCATTGAGAATTTGACAAGGTCATCTTCTGCTCCATGGTATTTTTGGCTCAGCTGAATATTTTTAATCTCATAGTATTGAGCAAATCTTAATATTATGGTGTTGTGCACATGAGTGTTCCTCTGCAAAGGGCAAAGGTCAATGTCAACTGATTTCCTTAATCACTCTCTCTTTCATTTCAAAATTTACCTTTTACATTTTACTTTATTTCATTCTATTGTGTGTGGAGGGGAGGGCTTTGCATCCATGGACTTGTGCATGTGTTGTACCATGTGTATGGAGGCCAGAAGGTAACTTATGGCTGTCTCCTTCTGCCTCATGGGTCCTAGAGATGGAACTCAGCTCATCTAACTTGGGGGTAAATGCTTTTACCTGCTGAGCCAAGATCTCTAGCTGAGCCCGTAACTTGTCGACTCAGGGAGAGTGGCTGTTCAGCAAGCCCTAAATATGGACCCCCCATGCTCCTCTCTGACCCTCAAGACTGAGATTACTGGTATTTTCTGTCCTGGAATTTGTTTTCTTAGTGGAGTTTCTGGAAATTAAGCTCACATCTCAGGTCTCATGTTAGTCAACTCTCCAACCTGATATTTTTGGAAGAAATAACCTGTTTGCTGTTGTACCTTAGACTTCTGTTCTCTCTAGAACTGCAGCAAGAGGGTGTCGCGGAGGTCTAAACACTTAGAAGAGCAGTGAGGAGGGCAGACAAGAGCCTCAGGGGTAGAAGCCTCTGTCCTGGGACAACTCCGTTCTAATGAGGGGAGACCGAGGAGGATTCCCAGAGGAGGGCTTCGTTTACACGACTGCTCCATCCCTGGCCTACGTCCTTTCTAGAAAACACTCAAAAGAGACACTGGCTACAGTCACTTGGATATTTGACACCTGTCCAGTCCCAAGGGGTCCAACATGCACTAATTAGATGAAAACAGCTTCCTACAGGGTCTGGGTACCCACAGGTTCTCATTGACCCTTTGGCTCAGTATAGAGTGGGGACAGATCCATCTTCTAATCATTTGACTTCCTCTCTTAGCTGACTCTTGGTTCAGAGCTGTTTTTACTTTATGCCCAAGTCCTCTTGCAGACCTGTGGCTCAGTCTCCACACATCACCGACTATGTGTTCTGACAGACATGAAGAATTACAGTGAAATGCATGCACTGTTTAAAATAAAATCATCTATGTCATGAATAAGAAAAACAAAACAGATGGAATTACGTCTTTGGTCATGCCACAGAACGGTTTCAAGCCCTTCTCAAATGCTTAATTTAATAAAGAAAGAAAAGAAATCCTCTAAAGTTCTAAATGCAATAAAGCAAAAAGCCTAATTCTCAGTCACACAGGAATTTGGTATCAATGATTTTGGTGTGAGGAACTCACTGGCGAGACGCATGGGGTTTATGGTAAATCACCCAGGCAGAATGCCTTATTGATTGGAATGTGAGGGGCAAAGTAGCAGCTTGGCCTCAGCGTATGCCAGGATAGAAGAAGGATCTGTGGCATGTAGCTGTGGTCAGAAAGAGGAAGCCTCCTATCAAAGGGGGCGCTAACATCGAGTTCCCCCAGAGGCATTCTGAGCAAAGGATTCTTCACAGGCCATTTCTCTTTCATAGCTTCAAAGGCAGGGAAGGTGCGGTGTAATCCTTTTGTTATTTCCAGAGTCACCAGGACAGCTCACAGTCCTCAGGCCGCCTGGCTGCTTTCTGGATGGAATGCTTCAACTTGACATCGACGGGAAAGTGCAATCAGTCTTAGGCAGGGAATGTTGGAAAGCGCTCTCTCTCTACTGACCGGTGGGGAAAGACAGGAGAGAAGGGAAGGGTTTATTCAATACCAGAGTGCTGCATAAACAAGTGCCCGTGGTCGTTTCCTGCGGGGAAGTGGAAAGATTAGCCTGGTTTACATGGAGCTGAGGAGAGGGCTTAGCACACATTATAGCTGATTAAACAGGAGTGAATCATTGCCCAGCCCCATCTAGATAATCTCCAGCCATTATCTTTCATAATAACAGGGGACTCTTGAGCGATCCCTTCTCCTCTGACTGATGTCTGTGAAGAGGTGGAGGGCACTCTTCCCATGGATGACGTATGCGGCCATTCGATTGTCACGTGCCTGCCACAGTCCTTTTGGTTGTTCTTCAGTTTTTCAAGATCATACACAAGATAGTGTTACAGACCCTAATTGTAAGCTTTTAAAACCGCGTGTGAGGAAGCTCAGGATCACTGTCAGGTTCTTAGAAGCAAAGTCTCTCCTGCCAAGTGTCCTTGGGGACCTTTGTTACCAGAAGTGGGCACTTTGCCAGATGCTGCAGGGAAGCTTTATAAAAATAGACAAGATAAATGGACTTTTAGTGTAGTATTGTGCCAGACTTTTAATTTTCAGGAAATTATTTTTTTAACCTAGCTGAGAGTCAAGTCAATTTGTGACTTAGTTGAGAGGTTGGGGGTGGGGAGTGGTGGCCATGTGACATTTTAAAGTCAGGAAAGCCTGCCACACAAAACAGATTTCTCTTGGCAATCAAGATAACCCAAGAACCACAAACACATTGTCAGAGGGGAAAATTACACTTTGCTGTAATACAGATCATGTACAGATGACTTATTCCTCTTTCAAGTTCAAGCACAAAGAGACTGTTTATATATTTCCACTTCTGACCCAGCAGGGCAGAACAACATCGGAGGCCTGAAAAGATGGTAAAGAGCTCCCAGCTATTGTTTTGATAAAGAAATAGCATGCTCACATACACAACCCAAGCTTTGGTAAATCAGAATGGAGTTACTGCCATAGGTAACCAGTTGGGTTCATTCATTTTTATAACCTCGCACATACAAAAAGAAAGCATTACCGCTATTTTTGCTTTCTTAATTTACTTTTAAAAGATTTTTTTTTGTGCAGATGAGTGTTTTGCATGCATGTATGTATGTACACCACATGTGGGCCTGGTGCCTTAGAGGCTGGAAGTAGGCCTGGGATTCCCCTGGAACTGGAACTACAGATGCCTGTGAGCCACGCTATGGGTGCTGAGACACAAGCCCAAGCCTCTGGAAGAGCAACAGGTGTTCTTAACCATTGAGCAAGTTCACCATCTCTCTTTTGAACGCTCCATCAGTTTAAAAAGATGTTCTCTTTGCTTGATTTCTTTGGAATCTGGCAAAATCTTTTTCAAAACAGGGTCCTGGCTGCCTGTATCATTTCAAGGACAACCCAAGTTGACACACATACCCCCAATTTTATGGTATTGGTAAATTTTATAGCAGAACTATCCCATGGTATACGTAATTGCATGAAACAATTGAAAAATGTTCAATTCCTCAGTCCCTTTGAAGTGCAGAGCTATGTAACGGAAGAAGATATCTCTGAAAAGGCAGCTAACAGTCCCTAAAAAATATGCAAGGTGGTGCAGAGAAAAGTTCTCCCTGTGTTTACAAATATGCAAGCATACATGTGCTCAGCATTACCAGTAATGTGGGGCAGCAGTGTTAACTGTAAGAGAGGAGAGGAAGCTACCGTGCATATGAACGCCTTCGTTCATGATGATGATGACGACAACGATGATGATGACAATGACGACGATGACGATGATGATGATGACGACAATGATGACGATGATGATGATGTATGTGTATGATAGAGAGAGAGAGAGAAAGGGAGGTAAAAGGGAAAGAGGCAAAGAGAGGGAAGGAGAGGGAGAAAGAAGGAGAGAGGAATGCATGTAAGTATGGGTTTTCCATAATTGATATTCCCTTCTCTCTCTCTTTCTTTTCCTCCCCCTCTTACCTTCTTTGTCTGTCTGTCTGTCTGTCTGTCTGTCTGTCTTTCTCTGCATGTGTGTGTGTGTATAACAGGATGTCCTATAACAGAATGACCTTGAACTTGCTATTTAGCAAGGATCTCAAGCTTGTCTCGTCCTGCACTCTACCAGCTGAGCTGCGTCACACCCTGTTATCACTTTATATAACTTACATGCATTTCTTCAAGCCCCTTGAAAGGGGACCTATGCTAAGCACCTGTCATTCAATTGTCATTGCAATAACTAAAGTAGGTATTAATCACCTGCATTTTACAGACCTTGAAATGGAGCCTTAGACAACAAGCAAGTTACCTAAATCTACCAGGTAGCAAATAGCAGTGCCACCCTTCCTCGGATTTTATATGTTCTGATTCAGCACCCTGTGGATTACCAGTGTTTAAAATATAAGCTTTGCAGACCTGGATTTGATAGAAGGATAGAAAAATCAGACCACAGACCACTCGGTGTCAAATTGGAGTCAGAGCATGTTGGAAAACAGGCCCTGTGTTCCTTGCTCTTAGGGCCTCTGTGACTTCAGATATTTGGCGTTTCAAGGAAATACAGTGGTGCAAGATGAAATCCCAGTTTGTTGCTTCTGTAGCTGAGGCCACTTGAGCTGAGCACTCTTCAGTTTCCAGGACAGCCTTTCAGGAGTATACAAATCATAAAACATACAAAAATCCTATTTCATCCCCCAGGGATGAGGAAGGGGAAGTAGGATTCCCTAGTGAGTGGCTGGTGTCTGAAGGATGCTATGTATCTCAAAGATGAATTTCCAGGTAGCTAATTGGAACCGAATGTGCATCTTACCCTCCTCTCTGGAAACTTCTTTCTCCCTGCCTCTTCCCCCACCCCTTGCCCTGGGTTAGGAGACTCAAAATAAATTTAGGCAGAATTTAGAATGAAAAAAACTTTCTTTCCACTAGATTTTGGGATGAAATGAAAGTTAATTGTGGCAAAGAAATGTTTTCAACTGTTTTATAAGATTCAATTGGGAGATAATAGGTAATTGCAAGCTAATTCCCCGATTTAAAGAATCTCAAGATTGAATGGAAATGTGATTATGTCTGTTTGGGAAAAGGCATTTGTGAAATATTTGCGTTCATTACCCTTCCTCTGAGCAGAAGAATACTTAAATCAAGTTCTGTCTTCCTCTGGGGAACTCGTTTCTTCAATTGAAGATACAACATGTTCTTTTACCTAGTTCAGTTAATATGAGAATCTAGGGATAATTTCTGTGAGACTTATAACGGGCCCTACATATTAAACAGTTGCCAAAGCCACCAGGCACTGACTAAGAACCCTATTGCCATCTTTCACTAAGAACCGTATTATTTTATACATGTCACTCAATGTCACTTTTCTGTCCCTGCATTTCATGGCAAAAGGATTAAGGTGTTGTATTTTACACAACCCCATCATTTATCTCTCAAAAACATGGGCACCATTCCTATTTTTGAGAAACATTCTTACTTATTTTTAATTACACATATGCAAGTGTGTCTGCATGGAGGAACGTAAGGCTTATAAGTACAGGAGCCTGTGGAGGCCAAAAGATGGTGTTGGATCCCCTGGAACTGGAGTTGAGGTGGTTATGAGCTGCCCAGTGGGGTTGCTGGGAGTAAAGTTAGGTCCTCTGCAAGAGCAGTAGAACTTAACTGTTGAGCTACTTCTTCAGTCTTGCAGTCATATTTAATTATTAATAGGTAATGCTAGCAACATTTTAGGCCCTATATTTTAGGCCCCACATTTAATATTCATGAAAACTCTTCAAAGGAGGTGCTGTGTTCATATTGCACCTGGTGACATGAGGTTTGGGGAGTATAAAGATGAAACTTGGGGCTAGAGAGATGGCTCAATGTGTAAAGATGTGCTTGCCATGAAGGCTTGAGGATCTTAGGTCATATACTTAGCACGCACGTGGAAGAGCCCAGAGTAGCAATGCACGCTTGTAATTTCAGGGCAGGGGAGTGAAGACTAGAGGATCCTTGGAGCTCATGGATGAGCAAGAGGACAGTCCATCACCAGGAAGACAAACCAAACAGAGACCCGATTATAGAAAATATACTGACATGGGGCAGATGGAGGAGGAGTGGCTGATCATGCCCTTGGAGACACTGAACTTCTCTCTTGCAAATGACTTTACTGTTTGGATCGTTCTGGATTGGCAACCTGTGCTCTTGAAAATCATGGAAATTCAGGACAGGAGGGACCTATGTCCCCACCTGTGTCATCATCCTGTCAACATAGACCCGCCACCTGGTATTTCCACTACTTTCCCTAAAATTACTCTACTCTAGAAAAGGAAGGAGTGAGATATTTAAAGAGAAAAGGACACATAGAAGAAAATATTTTTCAGCTCACATGTCAAAAGCTAAGAAAGAAAGCAACTGTGGTATTGTTGGTTTCTCTGTTCCTGAGAAATGAGGAAGGTTCTGTCTCTTTTAGCATTCACACTTTCATTGGGTCAACTGGTCCCCTTTTAAGTTCTTAGCCTGTATTCTCACACTCCAGGAAGCTGGGGGATGTGGCAGGGATCCATGGCTGGGCACAGACTCTCTACACAAGCACAACCATATACAATGGCAGCTGCTACTGTTCCTTCTTCATCAGTGACTCTGTTGGACATTTGTCAAGTTTGCATAGCCAGCATTACTTTTTCCAAAGGCCTATTTATTTTATTTCATGTATATGAATGCGTGTTTTGCCTGCATGTATATATGTATCAGATGCATGCCTGGTACTCATGGAAACCAGAAGAAAATATCAGATCCCATGGTACTGGAGTTACAGATGGCTCTGAACCACTACGTAGATGCTGTGAACTGAGCCCTGGTCTTCTGTAAGAACAGCAGGTGCTCTTAACTGCTGAACCATCTCTCCAGTCCCCCTTGAGAATTTCTTCCCGGAGCTTCGTTTAGAAGCATCTCAAGAGTCCCTTGTTCATGGCTGGAACTGACTCCAACTTGTAGGAGTAAAGTTCTTGGCCTGTGGTAGACTTTGCAAGACTTTGCAGAAACGTTGGCTCGTTTTCGTTGAAGGTTTTCAACTTGCAAGAAGGGAAGTTGAAATGGCAGTGAAACCCAGAAGGGAGATCCCGGGTAGGGGAAAGAAAGATCTCAGTGATGTTTTTGTCGGACACTTTCCTCAGTCGCTTCTCTATCTGTCTCTCACTGAATTTGTGACTTCTCAGTTGGCTAGACTGACTGGTTTGAGAACTGCAGGGATCTTTGTGTCTCCCTTCCACCACAGTCCAAGTACTAGAGTTACAGATATTTGCCGCTTTGGCTTTTTACTTGGGTGCTGGGATCTGAACTCATGTCTTCACGACAAGTGCCCTGACCTGCTGAGGCATCTTCCCAGTCCCCTGATGATGTTTTCTGAAAGCCTTCTCAGTGTGAATCATTAAACTTCTTTCTTTCCTCCTATCTCCCTCTTTTCCTTCTCACTATCTCCTTCCTTCCTTCCTTCCTTCCTTCCTTCCTTCCTTCCTTCCTTCCTTNNTTCCTTCCTTCCTTCCTTCCTTCCTTCCTTCCTTCCTTCCTTCATCCCTCCCTCTATCCCTCCATCTCTCCCTCCCTCCCTCCCTCCCTTCCTCTCTTCCTCTCTCCCTCCCTCTTTCCTTGCCTATTTTTTCCAGGGAGTAGTGTACAGTCAGAACTTGGCTCAGGTTTGAGATGTTTAAGCAGAATGACATACGAGCACTTATCAGAATATGCAAACCCATGTGTCTCTGCTCATGCTAGGTCAGTTTAGACCATTCTAGTCCAGTGTGCCCCTGCTTCAGGCTGTTTCTCGGTGTCACACAAACAGAATGTTCCACTCAACTAGGCTTCACAAATCAACCTCGGCGTGACACAGTTTCTGTAGAGTGGCTCAAAGGTACAAAGCATGATCAAGAAAGAAGACAGCTGACCTAGTGACAGAGAGCCCGAAGGGAGTGGGAAGGAGCTGTGGCAGCAGGGTCACCGGCTGTGCATGGGCAATGGCTGATAGGCTATGCTGGCCTCATTTAGCAACCCTGGGCTGTAACAGCAGGTCTCAGACAAATAAGGCAAGCAGAAAATCTTCTATGGAAACATGAAGACTTCTCACACCATTAGCGGGTGACTTTGTCTTTGGTGGGGTGCCTGCTGTTGCCGCATGAGGGAAAAGGGAGACCACATGTTAGGGAGAGATGCTTCAGAAACTCTTTTCGAAGGAGGACCTTTCAGAGGTCTCCGAGAACAGTGAACACAAGATTCAAAGCATTTTTTGCAAAGCTCAAATGTCACATTTAATGTGCAGGGTTTTTTATATTCTTTTTTTTTGTCCCCTTAATCAAAGCCCATCATTGGCATCCTGGTAAATATTTAATAACTAACTCTTTAGAAAAAGGACAAAAAGAGTTCTGGTTAGTGCTGGTTTTGGCTGTGTAAATAGACCCTGATGGCCAATTTCCAGCAGCCAATATATCAACTGACTCATGAAATTCCTTAAATTTAACAATTGGCTTTGGTATGAGCCAACTCCACCTACCCTGAAATTACAGAGGAAAGGTTCTAATTATCAGAGGTTTTGTGTGGATAAAGGGCCAGCCATGAGTCCTCTGCACAGGACTCAAATGTCAATCACATTGTAGATGCTCACAATGAAAGGCTAGTCATGCCTTTCCAGTCCTGTCCTCAATGAGGACCATTCTGGTGCCTCTCGACCTTAAGGAAACGTCAGAACCAGCTTTAGCTGTGGAGGTCACAGAGGGTCATTATCTGCTGTCCCCTCCACGTGCAGCCTGACTATGGCATGTGACCTGCCTGCTCTTCTGCATGAGTCAGGTGCCAAGCAGTGAGCAGCCTAACACAAAGGCAACCATTGTCTGGCTAAGGGATGGATGACAGACAGCAATCTTTGCAAAGGAGAGAAGCATTCACCTCAGGGCAGAAGACAGTCACCAGAGGGGAACAAGGCTGAGTGTCCTCACCTGTCCAAGACTTGTAACATGTTCAAACACACCAGGCAGACAATGAGGCAGCCCCATGAAAGGAGAGGAGAGAAGGAGGAAAAGGTGAGGACACTTTCTTCGTGGCAGCTGCAGAGGGAGGAACGAGGAAGATGAGGGCGGGACAAAGAGGAAGGCACCGGGTAGCGTCAGTTTGCTACTTGGCAGGCAAGGGCTTCAGCTGAGAAGCAGGTGGGGCTGGTTGGCTTGCCAGCGCACAGGTGGGGCTCTATTCTGGGAAGCTGCCAGTTGTCCAAGAGGGGAGCGACACAGGTAGGAAGGGGTGCAATGTTCTGACAAGCAGGTATCAGTTTGTTTTACTGTTAGTCATTTTGCCCAAACTGCATTTAAAGAAAAGAATAGCAGCTGCCACACGAGATTCAAACACATTGGAGTCTGGGTGGTTGTCTTTGTCTTAAGAGGAAGAAAGGGCAAAAGTGGCCAGCACTCTTTTAGTCTTTCCAGGTCCCTTTGTCATTTCATGCCCACATGCCCTGAATTAAAGGGATAAAGAAAAGTTTTAAAAGGGGAAAAATAGCAAGGCAAATGCGTCTTTTGCTCCACACAGCAGGTAAAAGTATAGGAGGCAGGAGAATCACTGTGAGTTCAAAGTCAGCCTGAACTATGGTGACACTGCCTCAAAATCAAAGCAAAGATACATTGACAACCATTATTATTATTATTATTGCTACTACTACTACTACAACTTGATTCCTTCCTTTTTTTCTTTTTCTTTTTCTGAGACAGGACAGGATCTTTTAATGTAGCCTTGGCTGGTCTAGAACTTGCTCTATAGGCTAGGCTTGCCTCCAACTCACACAGGATCAAAGGTTTGTGCCACCATACCCTGCCAACTAGATTGACTTTTGCTCATTTGCTTTTAGGTCTTTGTTTATGTGTATATCAAGTGCAGAGCTTATCTCTGGAAATCTGTGCTTCACTTTCTTTCCAGTCCCCAAGGGGACTCTTGCACAGCGGGGGGCTCCCTTCCAGACCCCAGATTAGGCACAAACCACACCCAAACACCTATTTTCACAGAAAGATCCTTTATTAAGCAGAAAAGAAAAGTTAAAAGGTTGCTTTCTGAGTCAGAAAATCAGCAGCCAATGACGTTGCAGGCGTCATTCTTCAGAGCATGAAACGGGGAGGTCTGTATTAGACTGGACCAGTATGGGGATGCCATGGTAAAGGATGTGGGAGAAGGGGAAGAGGACAAGGGAAAGGAGGGAAGGGGAATCTGTCCCAAGGGGACAAAGGACTGCCTCTGGATAGAGAGGAGACAGATATGGCCCATAGGCAAATGGTGGTTTATAAAGGTAAAAAGGAAAACCCCGTGTTAGGATGAGGTGTTTAATTTTAATTGGGCTTGTTAATTAGGTAAGTGGTGGGGGGCTTCTGATTGCTTGTCTTTGGCAGTCAGTCTAAAGAAGATAAGAGGATAGACCTTGGTGGCTAGCTTTAGGGATGTAATCTAACAATCAGTAAGGCAGAGGGGATTGGGGAGAAGGGCAAGACCTGCCAGGACCACATGCTCTAGTGGTCTTCCTTCATTCCCTTCCATCCCCCCTTTTCCTAGATGGTTTTACTTCTCCTCTCGTGCCTTTCATATTTTGCTAAAACCTAGGAACAATGAACAAGAAAAGACACATGGTGTTTGTCTTCCTGAGACTGGCTTAATTTGCTTACCGTGGTTCTCTCTAGTGGCATCCATTTTCCTCCAAATGCCATCGCTTTGATTTTGAAAGTTTCCACTGTGTTTACATACATTTCCCTTAGCCAGCCCTCTGCTAGGTTGGGTTCGCAACTTGGCTATTGTGACCAGTGCTGCAGTAAATTTTGACTGCGCGGATAGCTCCATGACACGGAAGCATGGAGTCCTGTGGGTAAATACCACGAATGGTCTAGCTGGGTTACATGGCAGATCTGTCTTTAGGTTTGAGACACTTCCATACGGACTTCCGTAGTGATTATAGTAGTCTACCTTTTCATCTCTTGATTTTTTTGTTTGTTATTTGTCTTGTCTTGTTTTGTTATTTGCTTTATCTTTTGAGACAGGGTTTCTCTGTATATCCCTAGTTGTCCTGGAACTCGCGCTGTAGACCAGGCTGGCCTCGAACTCAGAGATCTGTCTGCCTCTGCCTCTTGAGCACTGGGATTAAAGGTGTGCACCACCACCACCCAACTCTTTGGTGAATTTTTAAAAATTTATTAGATTTTTAAAAAATACCAATCCAAGTTCCCACTCCCTCCCCTNATCTAGGCTGAGCAAGGTATCCATCCAAAGAGAATAGATTTCAAAAAGCCAGTATATGCAGTAGGGATAAATCCTGGTGCTACTGCCAGTGGCCCTCAGTCTGCCCCAGCAATTCAACTGTCAACCACATTCAGAAGGACTAGTTTGGTCATATGCTTGTTGTTTCCCAGTCCGGCTGGAGTTGGTGAGCTCCTATCAGCTCAGGTAGATTGTTTCAGTGGGTGTCCTCATCATGGTCTTGACCTCTGTGCTTATATTCTCATTCCTTCCATTCTTCCACTAGACTTTGAGAGCTCAGTCCAGTGCTCAATGTGGGTCTCTGCCTCTGTTTCCATCAATTGCTAGATGAAGGTTCTATGGTCATATTTAAGATATTCATCAGTCTGGCTACAGGCCAAGTCAAGATCAGGCCCCTCTTTGGTGATTTTTGAAAGAAAAAAAAAGAGTGCTTTTGAGAAAAGAGATTCGTGCACTCAACAAACTGCTTAAAACAACAACAAAGCAAGCGATTTTGATGGACATTTCAGTCCAGCGTAGCTGGCCTTGACCTAGGAACAAATGGCAAGCAGTATGCTTCCCGTGTGCTGTGCTTCATGCACAGATATGATGCACTGACCTGGAACATGAACATGAGTGACGACACCAATCAAAGAGTAATCTAATTGGCGAGTTTAGTTCCCACCCTGTCCCCTCCAAAGGAGAAAATACACATCTCCTTCAACCAGGTTCTTTCACGAACTGCAAAGGTAACAGGGAGCCAATATTCCTCCGACCCCTTAAACTCCCATCTGAAGAAGTCCTACATAATTTATAACAGAAAGGAAGCCGCGATTTTCAGATGTTAATGCATATTAATTAATCCAGAAAGGTAAAACAGGAATTAAAACCCATTGGGATTACTCCATCCTTAACTGAAGGGACTGTCAGGTTTCAGCCTCAGTGAGTTCTCAGGCTTCTCTGCTAGTTATACTTTCTTTCCCTAGCCCCTTCCTTTGTAAACCCAGAAACTAGGTCAGAAGCATAAGGTCCCTGCTTGGAATGAAATTGACAAGGCAATCTACAACCAAGGAAGACTCAGTCCCTCTAAACACAAGATAAATAATTTATTTTAAAATTTAGTTAATTCATCTTAAATACATAAATAATGCATGACTAAGCGTTCTATATAAAAATGTCTAAAATGTGAAGGCTGCCAGGAGTGGAGTTACTAAACTCATTTGCCCCCTGACAATTTCTCCCACAGAATGCAAACTGTGGTTTCTGTTTTGCTGAGCATCCCTCCTGGTCGTTTTTAAAATTATTTATCTATAATATTCACTTCAAATACTTTTTACTGCTGACATCATGAAGATACTTTTCTTCAATCGCAAATAATCTTTCAGTGATTTGTGGACAATCAGAAAAACTCAAATGAACTATAAACCATATCCCTTGCTTGAAACAGCCCAGAAGGCAACTAAGAACCTAAGTTGCAGTGAAATAGGAAGAGAGAGATAGGGGAACTCAAAATATGGAGGGGTTCAGAAGAATAAGGGAGCTCAAAATATGGAGGGGTTCAGAAGAACATGCTTACTCTTGGCTCCTGCTTCCAGGAGGGGTTTTTGGGGAAGCATAGCCCTGGGTGGCATTTCACAATCAGGAGGAGTCCGCCAATTGGCACGGTAAAGAGGGCATTTTAGATGAAGGGAACAAGATGTTGGTGGATGTTTCAGTCAACTATGCATCCCGAGTGGTGTTTGCTAAACTGTCTCTGCTGGAGGGGTTGGGGAGAATGAGACTATGAATCACTTTACCAGCCCTTTTCTCTTGGTGGCTTTCAAATTCCCAGCGAATGATTGGCTTATCTTTCAAAGGATAAATGTGTTGAATTACTGAACTGGTTGGAGAACCAGCCTGGAGCTTGGTAAGCTGAGCCCTGGCCTTCTCATTGGATAGAAAGCTGCTCAGGTGACCAAAAGTCACCCTACAGACAATGGACTCTCAAGTGAATCTTGCCAGAAGGTGCTCTTCCATGACAAGTATTTTATAATGCCCATGTTGTTACCTGAAATAAACTAGATTCTGCAATGCACTCTCCACTCATATAATATTTAAAAAATCAATATAGTGCTCTGCCCCAAGTTTAAAAAAAAGAACACATAACACAATCCTGCACATATGCTTCTATATACATGCAGAGACTGCAATTGACAAGATAAGAAAACTGGCTAGGCGCTTGTCCATGGGCCTACAGGAATGCTGCAGGTGGTTTGTTTTGGTCTTAACTTGTATGCTATGCTTTCTGGAATGAAGAATAGTTTGTGATATTCTATATTTCAAAAGCCCAATTTATCTCTTGGAAACTCAGTGTGTCTTAGGAATGCATGAACATCACTAGGTTTGTCTCTATCAGAGAGATGGCCTGTCCTACGTAGTCACAGATAGCTTATTTCTTGTTTGGCATGGTCTTGCTCAAAGTTTCCTGCCTAGCAGTCTCATTACTTGCCCTGGTAACTATCAGTGGTTTCTTCACTCACACCATTGTGACAGCACACAACTGTCTGGCCACATTTCTGAATTATTCTCTATTGCCAGAATCACCCCTATAAAAAGCCACTGCCTCATAGCAATCAAAATCCACGATTAGAACAGTCTTTGAAAATGTGAGATAGTAGGAGATATGATCTAATAAACATTGAATTCTGTGTCAATGGCTTATCAGCAATACTGGGTGATTTGTTGGCATGATGGGCACTCTGTTGTAAAGACCTTCTCTCCTTACTGATCAATAATTTTTTTCACCACTGAAAAGATATCCTAACATCCAAATGAGGCCCACCAGTGGTGGCAAACAACGTTAGACTTAGAAATGTAAGCTGTGGTTAAGAGTTTCTAGCCCAACATAAAGAGGAACTAAAGAGAAAAAAATTGCCCGCATTTTAGCCACTGTTGTGGTTTTTGAAGATGTCTAACTCTGAGCCATGACTCAGGAGGACGGAGGGAGGGACCAGTTAGCAAGAGAGGGGGTGCTGCCTCTCTGTCCTAAACCAACAGGTTGTCAATCTAAGCCACCGAGACGTGGAGCGAGAGAGCCTTCTCTATACTTCTACACTACAAAACACATCTGAAAACCACATCGAAGGTCACTGTCACCTGATCTCAGCTGAAAATGAGAAGTGGTGGCTACTGTACAGAATGACTGCCTCTGAACCTAGAGAAATCCTTGAGTGTAAGCGGCTTGGATTTCTAAATGATTGTGGTACAGCCTTACCCTCAATCCTCTCTAAGATGACCCTGTCTCCCTTTTTGAATTAAGAAAAAATTCAACATGCTGAACTGTCCAAAGCACTTTCTGCACACTCCTTAAGGGATAGGAGATAATTTGGCCGCAGGATTCAAAACACAGGAGGAAAGAAGGAAGGAGAAATGAAGAAGAAAGGAAATGACATTGTTTAATCTATTGAGTCTTTCCTAAGTAGTTAAACTATATACTATAAACAAATATTTGTGAACTGGTAATGCCCATTTTTGAAAAAACTTTTGGAAATTTTATGTATTATTTGCTTTTTGAAAATGAATTGTTTTCACGTAATATATTCTGATTATGGTTCTCCATCTCCCAACTACTCCCTTATTCTCCCCATCTCTCCACCCAGCCAGTCCGCACCATTTCTAGCTCTCTCTTTAAACTGAAGATTGTCTAGACAGTTTTTAACAACCAAAGAACAAAGGCTCAAACTAATATTTATATATGTCTGTGTATATAAAGTAAACTTTTTACACACACACTTTCAGATGTACAATAGTGATATAGGTGCTTCTATTGCTCAATACAAGTGTGTGTGCTTTATATGTAAACTGGTGGGTAAAATTATTTCTATAGAGTATATGAATATATCTTATTACACTATTATAGCTAATAGTTACATTCTTAAGTTATTATTGCTAGTAATACTTTCAAATATTCTCTTTTGGAAGACTAGATATTAAGGCAATTTAAAGTATTCAAGAGTGTGTGTAAGACAACTCATTAAGAAAAGAATATTTAGCCCTGAAATTCCAGTAGACTGACACCCCTGCTTCATATCTGGGTGTTTATTATTCAGATTTTATTCCACGCATTTATGCCCATTTCTAGCATTAAGAGACACATTTTCCATAATAGTTCTCAACAACCTTTCTCCTTCCATTGCTATGCAATGGAAGAGTAGTAAAGCCTTAGTGGAAGTATGCACGTGCCTACTTATTCGTCGGTGAAAGCTATAAATAGACGGCAGAATTTCTCAGTCTCTACTCTCCATCACATTTGATTCTGCATTAGACAAGCAAACAGGGAGTGCTTCAAAGGACCGACTTGAGCAAATAGCATGTATTCACCACTTAAGATGAGCAGATGTCTACCGGAAACCTTGGATCCCTCATCCTAAAAGCTTCTGCAGGCACTATGATAGCTCTCTGGTAGTTATGAGAATGTGGGGGTGCAAATATTTAAAGAATCAATAAACACCCATTTATGATCTATATAACACATATGCAGAATTGTATATTAAATATATATCAAATACAGTATGTGTCATTGTTATGTTTAATATATAGAAAACATGCTGTAGTATTTTTGTGCACTGTTTAATTATATGTGAGTCGTATCATGTTATAGCCAGGCAGCAACTCTCTATATATTGTCTTTCTATTTTAGCACCTAGAGCCCTATATTCATTGAATATATTCATAGTTATATGTTTCATTCATTCATTTTTAATACCAATTTTGTTGAGCACTAATTTAGGAAAATAGTCTGGGTACCTTTAAAGTGAACCACTGAGTGAGTTGCTCACATTTGTAAAACCACCTGCATAATGAAAAATATTTAAAGATATTCATTATCTTACAGCTAAAGTACCCTTTATATCTTTTTTTTTTTTGCCCATCACCCAAGGCAACTACTGTTTGACTTTTGTCACTATAGAACACCTTGCATCTATATAAATAAAGTCATACAGCCCACGTTCCCCTCTGCCTCGCTTCTTTCCTTCAGCTCTTGTTTTCTGAGATGCACTCTCATTGTGTACTTCATTGACAAAGGGGAACTCTGGGTACTGTGTTCCCGCGCGCATGCTCAGAGTCTGTGAGCAGACGGCCGGGCTGTTCCACGCTTAGGCTCTCATGAATGAAGCTCAAAAATGAAGCTGCTAGTAACATTTATGTGCATGCCATTGTGATGTGCATACCGGTTCTGTTTTCTCTTGAGAAAAGATCAAGGGTCATATTGTACATATATGTTTAACTTTTTATAAATGCCAATCTTTCCTTCCCTCCCATATATATTCCATATACAGCATATATTACATATATATTATACATTCCACCTGTGACTTTTTAAGCTTGTATATGAAATTTTCTGCAATAGTCTCATTGCACCTTAAACTTTGCCCCATATATCCCACTTCTGCTCCCTTGTCTAGAGTATATGCTTTAACTTGATTGATTTCATATTGATTGGTTTTCTTCTGTCAACTCTTTTTCTGTGTGGCTCTTTAAGAAATGGGCTGTGAAGTTAAGTTAATAAAGTTGACCTTGTATATTATATTTTGGTACTTTTTTAAAACTCCCCTCTTGATTCTTCGCTGTCACTGTGGCAAGTACATTAAACAACGTTCGTTTCAGAAGCAGAGTTAAGGTTTGCTTTGTCTTTCTATCTGAGAGCTGTTTATGTTTTCTTGACTTTTGTTAAGGACCCAGGATATGGATAATATCTCCTGGTGATGACATTGTCCAGTGCAATGCTCCCTCTCAAGAGTCAGGGCACTCAGCTCTCACTCATTATCAGACGGCATGTCCGCGTTCAGCTTTTTACCCAAGCTTGGTTTCAAGTGCTTTCTGTTTGTCTGGTGCCTGCTTGGGTCAGGAGTCAGCCGGGCTGGGTTTCTGCTCAGCCAGGGGTCCCCTACTCTACCTCCTTCATTGTTGGAGTTCTTAAGTTTCCACGGCATCCCTGGTTTCAGCTGGCTCCTTCTGTCATTCTTTGAAGCAGAATGTAAGCTGTCCATGTTACTCCTGCTACTGCCTCGTCTGGGAACTTTCAGAACAGACTATTCCAAGTCGGGGGGTGGGGCTCAGTCTTCATTTCTGGGAGGGTCAGCTGGGCACTCCCTCACCTCTATGCTTATTGATTACTGAGTTGTCATACATTATTCTAAACGGCTGCCAACACATGTTTAGTCAGCTGTCCATAGGCCATCAGTGTTCTCTTTTAATTATACAAAACAGTCGGGAGAATTTTCATCATACTAGTGTCTTTATGCATTTGCAAGGGAGATTATAGGTGAAGAAATGGAAATTTGGGGTCCTAAGGCCTGAACTTCAACTTGAATAAAAATTGCCAAGTTATTCAGCTGTATGCTTACAACAGTCACGTTTTCATAGGGAATTTTTTGACCTCTTATTTCTCCACATTCTAATAAATATTTGGTACTATCAATGATTGAACAAACTGTTATCTTAACTTGGGGAATGTTGTCTGACTGCTTTTTTTTATCTGTAATTCCCTAATTATTGTGAGGCCGAGCAAATTTTCATACATACTGATGTTTTATGTTGCTTCTCCTATGAATTACTTGTTCATTTTATCCCCATTTTTAAATTGGGTGTTCCTCTTATTGACTGTGGAAATGTTCCATATATTTCCTGATTTCTGATCATTTACAATGTAAACATTTTCTTCTTACCTTGTTGCTTATATTTTAGCTTATCTTGTGGCATAGTTTCCAAAAAAATCAGTCTACATTATAAGCCAGCCCTGGTGTTCCATGCTTTGGGATCCCAGCACTTGGAAGGTAGACGCAAGAGGCTCAGGAGTTCAAGACTTAGTTCAGCCTGAGCTACATAGTGAGTATGAGGCCAGCATGGACTACATGAGACCATGATCCCAAAAAAATAAAACATGCTCTTCATTTTAATGATATTCTACTTAGCTTTTAATGTGAGCTTGACATAGCCTAGAGTCATCTGTGATGGGAGTGTCAATTGATGCACAACAGATTTGGCCTATGGAGAGGTCTGTGTTGGTGTAATAAGGGTTAGAGAATTGTTTTGACTTTTAATTGAAGTAGGAGGAACCGGCCCAGTATGGGTGTCGCCATTCTCTTGGCCGGTGGTCTTAGACTGTTTAAGAAAGCTACTTAACTTGGGTTTAGGAACAAGTCACAAAGCAGCATTCCTCCCTGGTGTCTGTTTCAAGTTCTTGCTTGACTTCCAAAGTCCTTCCTTAAGTTGCTTTTGTTCAGAATGTTTTATTAACATAACCGAGACGAAGCTGGAACAAATGGAGCCAAGTTTGTTATATCTTGTCCTGTGGTTTTTAATTTTGATAACCTCTTTAAAATATCTCTGACATTTTTTCAATCATAGTTTTGAACATTAATTTTGTTATAGGTTCTTTCCTAGGCACTGGTGACTATGATGGTCAGAAAGAAAAGAGGAAAACCAGGCAAGATTCATGCTGCCAGAGTACCACTAAATTGAACTTCAGGTATTGATTGCTGCGGAACAGAAGGGCAGAGTGGCGGCATACCGATGGGCACAGCCTTTGGAGTCTGAGTGTCCAGAATTGTAGCCTGGTTCTTGTTACTCAGGAGCTGAGGGAAGTGAAAGCTGTTTTGTGCCTCAATGTCCTTACTCTAAGGGAGGATGTTAGTAATGTCAACCAGATATTGACTGTATGTGTTGATTCTGAATAACTGAAGGAGCACCTGGATATGTAGAAGGTGCCTGTTGCATATGAAGGACTACATAGACATTTGAATAAATCAAATCAAATACATTGTCGTTAAATCAGATGATGGAGCAGGCTTAGGACTACAGATGAATGCTTCAAGTAAAATGTCACCAAGCGGGTGACACTTGAGGGCAATCCTAAGTGGGGGTGAGGGTAGAGAAACCCACTTGGCTTAAGATGCAAAAATTGAGGCAGCTATACCACGCTGCCCTTCAACAATTTCCATTCGTTTTATTGTTGACATTTCTTAGTTCATCTAAAGTTTAGTTTCATGCATGGAGATTCTTTTAAACAGTATTTTATGAATTCTTTGAGAATTTCCATCAATATATGTTGAATATAATCATCTCTCCTCCCCACAACTCCCACATCCACCCTCTCCATTCCCCTATTCCTTCCAACCCATCTTTGAGATGTCTTTTTCTTTTTTGTTTTCTTTTCCCATGGCATCCAATTTGTGTTGCCTGGCTAGTCTTGGGAGTAGGGCCTGCCCTGGAATGTGGTGGACCTACCAGAGGTCACATCATTAATAAAACCAAGTCTTCCTTTCCCAGAAGCTAGCAAATGCTAATATTCTGGACACATGCCAATCTCTTACTGGCTCTAATAGTTTTTCTGTAAATTCCCGAACCTTTTTTTAGTGAAAAATAATCCCAATATCTATAAATAATCTATAAACAATATCTATAAATATAATAAATATATTTATTTTCCTTTTCTAATAATATACTTCATGCTTTTTAAAAAATGGCGTGTATTATAATGCTGAATTAATGAGAGGTTGAAGACACATTTATAGTGTTCCTGATTTAATGGAAATTCTTTAACTATTGCATCATTAATTGTTTATTATGATTGCGGTAGGTGTTTAATTGGTGCTCTGTAACAGGTTAAGAACATTCCTCCTATTCTTACTTTGTTAGGAATTTTTAAGTTGATTCCTTTTTGAAACTATGCTTTTTAACTTTATTTGCTGATAATTTTGAATGATTGCATCCCTTTTTATGCAAGCCACTTGACTGAAATGTCTGGAAGTATGACATTGGACTCATTACACCCACATCCTTTGAGGAATTTTGTTCAGGTTCTCCTATGGACTTTGATTGTTTGCCTGTCTGCTGGCTGAGTGAACCATTCCTTCTTGTCTGTTGTGTGTCCCAGAAATAAATATGTGATTGTTTATAGAAATTTGGATTGGCTTTCACTAAAAAAGAGGTTTCAGAAATTTACAGAAAAACCATTAGAACCAGTAAGAGATTGGCAGGCTTCCAGGACATCAGCATTTGAGAGCTTCCGCGACAGGAAGACTTGAGACACTTGTCCCAGAAAACGCTTACCCATTTTTCCTTGACACTTGTCTGTGGGGTAGCTTTGGCTAATGAGAAACACCAAATGTAGGCATGATGGTGGGGAACTAAAGTAGTGAGACTCCCATTCCCAGCTCACACTATCTGATGTGGTTGGATGTCCTCTCGGTGTCCATTTCTTACTAAAAGAAGTCATTCTCTGAGCTCCCTCCATTCCACCAGAGAGCTTAGGATAGATCCCCCTTCTCTCTTGTGGCTCTTACTTAACTCCAGGCTCTAGCAGAGCCGCCTGTTGTCATTGCCCTTTGTCCTCGAAGGCTGATATTTGTTCTCTGATGTTGCTAACCTTTCCATTGCTTCAAACCCATCCCCTAGACCTCGATCCCTTAGACTATGACAGGCGTCCCCAGTTCATTTTCCCATTCTTGAGGTGCCTTGCATGTTTCTGTTGACTGTGGCAACCCAGTGGCTGATGCGTCTTTGAAAGCTTTCTGAACATGGCCCTTTCCAGCCCTTTGACATCATGGCGTACTTGTATAAAATAAACTCTGCAGTCATCATAATTTTAAAGATGCTCTGTAACAGAGAGACTTGTAAGAAACTCTTCCACAAGAGCAGAAAAGCCAAGATGAATACATTTAAAGTAAAAGAGAGTCGTATGTATTTATTTTCTCTGGTTGTGTATTAAAAAATAAAATTGGATTAATTCCCATGTCTTTAAAAATTCCATAACCATTTTCTTTCGAGAGGGCCATTTCTTCATCCAAAACAATAAGTATACTCAATACCTTTTAAACCCAAGTTCAGTTTGTGGATATTTAATTCCAATCTTTGTTCTTCAGCCAGGCGTGCTGAACCTGCAGCCCATGGGCTATGTGTCTGACATAGCTATGAAGTAGGCCCAACAGAAAACCATGAATTTACTTAAAATATCCTGAAATAATTTTTGTATTTTTTTCTTGTAACTTGATTGTGAGGTTCTAGAAGGGCATGAACTCAGCAGATGACAACACCATGTTGCAATATCCAAAAGTTGGAGATGCCTGTAGAAACATAATTAAAGGCAGGACACACCTTTGGGTTCTATGTATCTCTGATGTAGAAGCCGTGCTACACAAGATGCTCCTATACCTGGAAGGTGTCATTAATTTTGTTGTTGCTGTTCCAGCAGATTAATATTCTTCCAGTCAGTGGAAGGTGACATCACATGACCCCACCCAGCATTCCAACACCCCCATTCCCACACTGGCATACAGGAAGCAACTGAGACATTTTAAGCTTTGTTAACTCTAAGAATGATACCCGCAAGGAATGTGAGCCGTCTGACTGAAAATTTGGATACTGATCATTCAATATAAAAATAAGAATAGAATGTAATCATACTATTAAACTCTCTCTATCTCTTCTCTCTCATATATAAGCCTCCAAAATTTCTCTTTGATGATACACACACACACACACACACACACACATATATATATATATAAAGTTGTACTATTTTAATTCTTTCAATACATTCTCATTTACTCATTAGAACATTCTGGCATTTATTATATAACCACTTGACAAGAGAGGGAACAAGAAGGAATTACATTACACAAAAATTAATAATACCTCTTCAAGTAAACAAACATGCCTGATTTTATTGTCATACCAATTGACTATAGGCTTTGGTTTTCACATGCAGTCAGATTTCTGTATCCTAGGAGCCTCTCCTATGCTAAAGGAGTAAATGAGAGCTCCCATAGGAAACTTTCCTCTGTGAACGTGCCCAAGGGTGGGATTTCACAGCTAACTACGTCTTTGTCTCAGTACATTTATACTTGGACCAAACCACAGAATATCAATCTTACATCTATGCCCAATCTCTTCTTTCTCCTATGAAGCAGGCACGAAAGTTTCAGCTCATTAAATTTTATAGTTCACAGGAATTTTCAGTCTATGGCGCATTTATGAATCTCTTGACATATATCAAGGAGCAGTAAGGAAGAACAGTTATGGACCACGAGTAGCTGTTTGACCATCAAACACCTGCCATCCTCCAGATGCATTACAGGTGTGCCTGATAAATGGTCTTAGGTTTTTCCATCTTCCATATACACTCCCACATCTGTCTTCCTCTCCACTGAAGTTCTATCTCTTTCTTGTTTAATGTCCAAAGTCCAGATGTGTAACCCAGGCTACTATCCTCTACCAAAAGGCTAATATAGGCTTAGGGTTTAGAGGATCAACCCACAATTGCTGGGGACAGGTTATCATGTACTGGTTTGTCATATACCAGTGAGCATTCACACACACAAAATGAAAATGGGTCTTAAACTAGAAAGATTTAGTGACATTGACTTCTGTCTTAGCTCTGGCTACTCAGGTCTGTCCTTCAGATGAGTATGAACATCAGCTTTTCAGCATTGATAATGCCAGGGGAGAGTGCAGGATTCTCAGTCTATAGCAAGCCTTCTCCCCAGGCAACCAGCCTCATGAGTTCACAGTGCCAGCTCCCTTGCAAGATCCAGAAAAACCATGTGATAGGAAGAGTGGTAGCCACAAGCTCAGGGACTGCCTTCAGGGACCTTTACAGTAGAAATTCAAGTATGAAATCTAATTACTATCTGAGCATCCTAGTGAATGCAGAATCTTAAACAAGGATCCAGGATCAGGAGCTGATACTTAGCATATTTTGTCATCACATCTGATTTATTTATTGTGTGTGCATGCACACATTCCACACTGTACTTTTGGAAGTTAGAGGAGAATGTGTAAGAATTGGTTCTTTGGTTCTTCCAGATGGGTCCCAGGGATTGAACTCAGGCTGGCAGTAAGCGCCTGTATCTGTGGAGTCATCCAGGAACAGATGTCCACTAATCGAGCAATCCTTTTACATGACTTTATCTTTCCCTCTGTACCACTTTTTAAAGGCTCCATCCTCCTTTCTACAAATTTTATGATTTCCATTTTCTTCATGATTTTAAGATGATATCATCCTTCCCCCTTTCCAAGTTCGATATTAAAAGTCCCATTGAATTCCATGAAATTAACCAGAACTGTAACTTTACAAATTCTAGATCATGTTCACAAGTATGCCTTATTAATTTTTGGCGCCAATCTGCCTTGGCTGGAGATGTTTTTTATGCTGTGTTTAATTGTATCAGAGATATGTGTGTGTGTGTTAATGCATACTGGTTCTTTAACAAACCAGTGGGAATCAACACTCTTTACAAAGTTCACACAACTCAGAGGAATGAAGCAAGGAGTAAAGAACAAGAGAATAGTGCTATGTAGTTCTTTCCTCTGGATTGATGTCTCTGTTAGTGCTTTCTATATAATAGGCGTTTAATATATTAAGTAATTTATTTCCCTTCTCGGTTGCTTGCTCTGTGGCCAGGTATCATGGCTGTTACTTTAATTACATGGGAATCTAGCAGCACCTACTTTAAAATTCAGGGAACATGGTAGAATCAAATTGTGAGTAATAAAACTCTGAAATGAATGTCAATGGAATTTCATTTCAATATAATGACATCAAAGCTCAGTTATGAGTACATGAAAAGAAAGATCAGCCTTATTGCTTCAATGTTACACCCTTTTTGGACCAAAACATGAATTGCTTGGTTTGATTACCCACCTTGTTTACTGCACTTGGCTCTAAATGACTTCTGATTGTTCCTCCAAATCAAATCCATCTTCAAAGGTATTTCTTAACACTGAAGGGATTCAAAAGACTATGCCATGGGCTTTAATCTGAATGCAACAGAAAGAGGAGCTGGCGGTCTCTTTGTTATGAATTAATAAGCAACAAAGGGAAAAAGAGACAGCTTAGAATACCTGGATTCTAGCCCTTACTTCACAAATAATTGGCTGGGTTTGAACAAGTTCCTCCAGTATGGGTCTTTGCTTCTCCAAGTGTATAATGAGGAATTTGGGCAAGAAGACTCCTTTTAGCTGTACTAGAATGGGCTCAGTGGAGTAGGAAACTATCAGGATGCATTGTTAGTACGTGGAATCCTGCAACCTTGTGGAGAACCTTGAATGCTGTTTATGTTATTGGTATCATAGAGTGGGTTGGGTATCTAAATGATTTATATTTTGATTGGCTCATTTGGTTTTTGAGACAGGTCTTCACTTTGTAATACTCCAGACTGGCCTTTATCTTGCCTTGTCCTCATGAAAGCAGGGACGATGGTAGGCCTCTATCACCATGTTATATCCCTTCAGATATTTATTTAAATGGAATCCTTTAAATGAAAGAAGATGAAAATAAGCTGAAGAATTGTCATTATCTTTTGACCAAACTAAACAGCTGTGTTGAATAGTGTACAAACTGTTGAGCTACGAGTAACACACTGTCCAATATAAACTTCCCAAAGCAGCCGAGAATTTTGCTGCTCCACGTTAGCAACTCATCCTGAAGGAGGTCCAGTGTGCTGGCTTCAGGATTCAGATAATGTCCCTGAGGCCCGAGTTTTTCCCTCTGCCCCCTTACTTGTTGTTGTCCTTCTCTAAAGAGAGAAAAAGAGAGACCAGAGAGGCGGCTTAACGTTTAAGAGTCCTTATTGCTCTTGCAAACTAGAGTTTGGTTCCCAGCATCTCCCACCCACCTCCAATCGCCACGTGCCAGCAGCTCACAACTAACTCCAAGTCCAGATCTAGAGCACCCAATGCCCTTTTCTAGCCTTTCTGCACAGTCTCACACAGGGGCACATACACACACAGGCAGAGACGCATGTGTGTAAATAAAAATAAAGCAAAACATTCCTTGCAAAGACAAAGGTTCTGCTAGGGGCTTTTGTAAAAGAAGACAGTGACTTCCAGAAACCTACAAGCATCTCCTATCACCAGATTACCTCTGATTGGGTAACAAGCTCCTCTTCGATCCAATCATTGAAGACAACAAAGTCAGATAGGAATTGAAAGGGAATCCGGACATGTTTCTGGAGGTGAGAGAGAGAGAACACTTCCATGCAGAGAAGATGGTAGAAGAGACAGAATGAAGTACCACCAAGAGAACACTGTAACCCCTGAAAGAGGGACCGTGGTGAGCAGACAACCACAACATCAAATATTAGTGCCAAAGAACTGAAAAAAATTCAAACGACCCCTTATCATAGCAGCTTTCTTACTGAAAGTTACTTGGAATTGATGGGAGTGCTCTAACATATTTGATAGTGAGAGAAAAGCAATTAAAAGGGGCAGGGCATGATTTTCAAGTTCTAACTAATTTTGTTTTATTGTGTTTCTCTTTTGTGACAGGGTATCCCTATGTGTGCAGCCTTAGCTGGCCTAGAATTTGCTATGTAGCTCATATTGGCCTTGAATATTTTATTATTTTATCCCAGTGACAAAATTGTGACTAACATGCCATTCCAGTGCATGTCTTTTCCCTGGTGTCACGGTTAATTTTAATTTTCAACTTGATGAGATATAGAACCATCCGAAAAGCACGCCTCTGGTTCTGTGTATGGGTGTATTTCCAGAAAGGTTTACATATGCAAGAAAGACCCCTCTGGGCTTGTCAATAATGATATACATCATTAAGAGGGCAGAGGCAGGGGGATCTCTGAGTTTCAGGCTGGCCTGGTCTTCAAAATGAGTTCCAGGATAGCCAGAGCTGTTATGCAGAGGAATCTTATCTTGAAAAAAAAAATGAAAAGAAGAAGAAGAAGAAGAAGAAGAAGAAGAAGAAGAAGAAGAAGAA
>LOEQ01004597.1:114011-125552 GCA_001685075.1 Bramus lutescens
AAGAAAGAAAGAAAGAAAGAAAGAAAGAAAGAAAGAAAGAAAGAAAGAATGTGGGCAGTACCCGAAATGTAGGTGGTAGCATTCCCTGGACTGACGTCTTGGATAAACGAAAAGGAGGAAGAAGGCTGAGCCCCAGCATTCATCTTTCTTTCCTTCCTCACTGCAGGCAACAGTGGCCAGCTCTGTGGGGTTTTGAATGAGAGTGGCCCAAGAGACTCAAATATTTGAATGCTGGCTATCCAATTGGTGGAACTGTTTGGGGAAGGAGTAGGACGCATGGCCTCAGAAGGGAATGTCATTGGGAGTGGGCTTTGAGGTTTCAAAAGCCCATGCATTTCTGGGTTTCCTTCCCTCTGCCTCTTGCTTGTGTATCAGGTATAAGCTCTCAGTTACTGCTCCTGGGCTATGCCTTCTGTCTGCTGCTTTGTTCCTTATCATGATGGCCATGGACTCACCCTCCGAAATTGTAAATAAGCGCCAATTAAATCCTTTCTTTTTTTGAGTTGCCATGATTATGGTGTCCCTTCACAGCAATAGAACAGTAACTAAGATAAGCACCTCTTGCCATGACTTCCTGTCACAGTGTACTGTATCCTCAAACTGTGAGCCAGAATAAGCCCGCCCTTTCTTCTGTTGCCTTTGTAAGGCCCTCCCTTTGTCACAGCACTGAGAAAAGGAAGTACCACCCTAGCTGGCTCATTCTCTGATTTCAAATCTTACCTCCTAGTGGATTGGCTATCATCTCTGCCAAGATCATTGTGCTTAGTCAGGTGCTCTCACTAGGGCCCTTTGCTTTCTTTATATCATTCTGACCATGGTGTATTTTATATATTTGGTGATTACCAGCTGTCTAATTTCCCCAAGAATTCATTAGTTACATTGAGCTCGGAGGTGTCCGTTATGGTTCATCATAAATTCTGCAGAATCCGGAAATACAAGACAAGAATGAATAATTAGCTAACCACAAAATTAGGCAATTTTGGTGAGGAATAGGCATCACGTTGGTTCAGTTTATTTACATACTCAACACCAGATGGTGCTTGCATGTGGGTACCATTTAGTAGATAATTCTTGGGTTGATGCATTAATTGCTAAGAATTTACCTGGCAATTTTAAAATAATTTGTTATGTTGGTTTTGGTTCCAAGAGAAATTTGGATATACACATATATCTTTTTAAAAAAGCCTCCAAGAACTCAAATTGTTACTGAATTCACAAGCATGTCTACTATGCACCACTGATTTTACAGTCATTTAAGCTATTCTGTCTTAGATGGTGTTGTAGAGTTAAGAACTCAAATTGGACCCAGACAGCAAAAGAGCATAGCATGGGACAAAGATACCTCAGGATTTCAGAAGGGGAACTAAAGTTTGCCCTTAGCTCATTCTCGCCTCCTTTATGACAGCTTTAACAGCTGGCTGTGTGTACACTCAACTCTGCAAATTAAAAGGGAGAAGAAGTTTATGAAAGAATGGAGAAGAGTCGATCATAAGTAGGTTGTTAGAGAATGGTCCAAAGGCAAACGCACACATGCACACACGCACATGCAGGACAAAGAAGAAGCAAGCTAGTAACTGTGGGAGCTTTTTTATATTGAACCTAAGGACATTTATCAGGTGTTCGAAGAGCTGATTTTTGTTCAAATGCTTTTAGCTAATTAAGAAATGACCAGTTCAACTTCTGGTTGAGGGGACACCTGGTACTTGTCAGGGTGTTTTAGTTCAACATAATTTAAAAAACAAACAAACAAGTTCCAAAACTCCCAGAGTTTACCCTCAGTCCTCAGCTCTCTGTAAGGACCTGTTCCAGAGCTGCAAATGGCCAACATTTCATCGTCCTTCCTCAGCTCGATTTTCTGCTCATAGTGAAAAGGCTCAGGGTTTCCTGTTCGGCTTCCCTTCTTTGTGTGTTCTCATAGAACCTGTGCTTGCAACTGACTGTAGAAGTGACAATAAAAATCCCAACTATGAGGAAATCATTTTTCTCATGTCAAGGCTTTAATTCCAAAGTGATATCTGTGGCTGATGTATTGTCTTCACGCGTGAAATGATAACGTGAGGCAAATATTTAAAAATACTTGAAGGATATAACATACCAGCAAGGCAAATAATGGGCGGTACCATTTTTTCCTATTAAAATAAAAACAAGAAGATATAGCAGTAAAATATTGTTATTAACTATTCTGAGTACCAGCATCCTGAATCACCTTGAATAACAGGTTCCTATAAATATTAATTAGATAAGTTAAAGGTCATCCTACAAGGTACCCACAGTTTGGGTAAGCTGAAGATGACAACATCGCATTGAATGAACAGAAATTATATTTCTCTTAGGCTCCTAGCAGAAACAATATGACTCATTGACCTAAGATCGCTGTATAATTATTCTGATCTTTAACAATCCTTCATATTTATATTGCTGTCTGACCCAGAGCAAATAGATGTAATGGCCTCGAAGAAGATTGTACTATTTATTACATGTCATTTGCTGTGACAACATATCTGAGTCACACAATTTAAGCAAGGAAATGTTTATTTAGGGTCATTGTTTCAGCCCAAGGTGTTTGGGCTGCCTTGCTGTAGGGCTTGCAATGAGCAGACATGGCGGTGGTGAGTACGTGCTTGCGTAAAGCTGCCATCCTTGTGGCAAACAGAAAACAGGAAGATAGGGAAGGAAGAATCAAAGCACAAGATGGGTTCTTCAAAGACACACCCCAGCGACACCTCCTCCAGCCAGGTTCATGTCCTAGCAACCGGCTCAGGTACGAACTCATCAATAAAATGATCCATCAAGGAAGTTAGTGTCCTTAGGATCTAAGTGCCTCTCAATAGCTGAGCTACCTGAGTGAAACTGTTCTGAGGGACACCTCATAGCTCAACCATTGCACTCACCGACAGGATTACATCATCCTGGGGCACGACTAAACACAGTCAAACTTCTTTCTGGTCTTAGATCTGCTTCCGTTGCAGACACCATCTCTTGTGTGCTGGGTTCCTTATCCTCCTAGAGCTAGCCATGGCCCAAGGCCTCTGAGATATAGTTAACAAGATCCTATGTCCAATTCTATTGAACATTTACATGTCTTGTCAGGCACTTATAATGGCAAATGCGTTTACTTCTTTTAGATAAGACAGACTATAAACAAAATGCTCAGGGATTCTTTCCGTGCCACAAATACAGTGCACAGGAAATAGCATTGCGAGTTTTCAGTGCAATTGGATGGTGTTGACATTGTAATTGAGAACTAATAAATGTGACTCCTATTAGGCCTTCTCAGGGAGCTGTAGGAACAGAACGTTCTCAGTGGTCTGACCTCTTGGGAGTATGTATATTCAGATACGAGAGAAGAATGGATTCCCAGAAAGTCTTGAATGTTTGAGGTTTTCACCATTCCTCCTTTACGACAGGTCAGGTAACTGTGGAAAGCTAAGCTTTTCAATGGAGGCTAAGAAACTCAAGTCATCACAAGGAAGAAGAAACTTCCTCATGTTTCTCAAAGGCATGGGACAGGGAAGAGGCTCGGAGGTGTGCAAGGAAGCAGATAGACCTCACCACATAGGTATGAGCCAGGGTGGGAGGATGGCTCATTCCTACCTCCTTTTGACTATCTTTAGGAAGAAGCAAATATTTTGAGGCTACAACAAATGGCTATTCTTAGCACCCAAGTATAGGGAAATGTCAGATAAATCTGATTTATAGAAGGAAATGTTGAGTTTGTTGTGTTTCTTTTGACTTTTCTTTTTATTTGATTTGTTTTTGAGACAGTCTCACTCTGTTTCCCAGGCTGGACCATGAACTGGCTCTAATCCTCTTGTTTCAGGCTTGCGAATATTGGGATTATACTGTTGTCCACTACTCCTAACCAGCTTTTCCTTAGATGAATCTTGTGGCCATAATAAGTCTATCTAGAAGAGACCGGCAGTCCTCTTTCAAAGTATTCCACATATATTTGGTAAAAGAAAAATAACAACATAAAGATTACTGAGCAATCAACATGTGGGGGGTGGCGTTGAGGGGATAGTAAAATACTTTTGGAATAAAAGGCAGGCCACTCAAATAAGCAAAACCAGCAAAATTACTTTCTTTTTGTGTGTCCTTCAAAAACATTCATTGTGAAACTTCCTTCTTTCTGTAAAGCATGCAATTGGCCTAATGGAAAGACAACTCTTTGTTTGAAAGTCTAGATAAACAAACAAACAAACAAACAAACCCCTTCTTAAAAAAGAAATAATAAGGATCAGAGTGTCCCTAAACAAAATGATATAAATTTTTTTTGTGTGCCATTTTCTCATTTCCTCAACATTCACCTGGTCTCATCACTCCAGTCATTTTTAACTCTTTGAGAATTTTGCCCACAGCGCCAAGAATTGAGGTTAACCTAGTAGGACTTGGGCCTCAGAATGCCCAGGTGAACAGGGGAGAGTCCAAAGGTTTGCATAACCCGCAGACAGGCACTGGCATTTTCCAGAGATGGAGGGAACTCTGATTGCACTCTGAAGTATCTGGTCTCAGATCTGACATCGTGTTGATTTATTAATTCCTAACGATTTGGGAAACGCTGAAAGGGAGGCAAGCTGAGCTTCTGTCGCTGGCTAATGCTTTTTATACTCACCTATTGTTCTCGGCTCCTTTCCAACAATATTAGAATTAGGACCAAATTTAGATGATCTTTATTTGAACAGAACAAAGAAGTTTGAAAGACAGCAGGAGATACAATTGCTAGTAGTAACATAAAAATGGATTTGAAAGTCTCACTTTGGGAAGTTAAATTTAACGGGTAGTTGAGATATGACCAAACAGCAGACATATTCAGAGCAGAGATGGGTCATCAAACTGTCACCCTGGGGACCAATCTGCTTTACTGCTTTCTTTGGTAAGTAAGTCCCACTGAAGCACAGCTGTCATGGTTATGGATTGGACGTGGCTGTTAACTGTCTATAGTGGCAAGTCAAATATAGTCGGAAAAGAAAAGCCAGAAGTACTTTTTATACACTGTTGATCCCTGCCCACAAAATTGTGGGCCCCCATTTTAGACATCACTATGTTATTTGTTTATTTATTCATAATTATTCTACCNNCCCCCCGTGTGCACATAGAAGGCAGAGGACACCTTGAGGGCATTGGTTCTTTCCTTCCAACATGCAGGTTCCAGAGATTGACGTTATATGGTCAGTCATGGCTTTAATGCTTTTACAAGATGGTCTCCAGATTTCACTATTTTCTGTTGCCCAATTACTGTCTCATTCTTGAGGTTCAAGATTATGGGGTGAGGGAATAGCCTTACTGAAGGCTTTTCTCCATTCTCCTCTAGGTATAGTTGACATGTAAGATGTCTTCCACAGGCTCATCATGGCTTGAGCATTGGTTCCCATAGGGCAGTGTTGTTCTCAGAAGCTGTTCAACTTCTGGGAGGTGAGCTTAACTGGTGGAAGCATGCAATGAGGGGAAGGCCCCTGGTTACTCTGTCTGCTTCCTGGTTTGGTATGATATGATCACCCACCTCCTCACGGTTCTGTGGTCACAGACAGCGAGTCAAGAAAAGAATATGAATTAAACAGATGAAAACCATTTCTTTTTTATATTATTATAATAATCTTTTTCATTGTTTTTATTGAGCTATATATTTTCCTCTGCTCCCCTTCCTTCCTCTCCACTACCATCTACCCTCTCCTGTTACCCCGTATGCTCCCAATTTACTCAGGAGGTCTTGTCTTTTTCTACTTCCCATGTAGATTAGATCCATGTTTGTTTCTCATAGGGTCCTCTTTGCTTTCTAGGTTCTCCAGGGTTGTGAATTGTAGGCTGGTTTTTCTTTGCTTTATGTCAAAGAGTCACTTATGAGTGAAACCGTTTCTTTAGTAAAAAATATTTATTTTTCTTTTATGGTGAGTGTTTTATCTGCATGTATGTATGTGCACAATGTACGTGCAGTACTCAAAGTGGCCAAAAGAGGGCATTAAAAACCCCAGGAACTGGAGTCAGACTGTTGTGAGTTGCCATGGGGTACTGGGAACTGAACTCAGGTTCTATGTAAGAGCAACAAATGCTATTAACCAATAAGCCATCTCTCTAACCCCTGAAACTATTCTTTAATCTAGAGATTTTTTTAGAATTATCAAACCAAGATTTCTCTCTTTAACTGACAAACACAAGATCAAGGGGCAGATCTGCTGTTTAGCTCAAGGACGCAACAGTGACGAGGTTTTCTTGTTGATCTTCATCTTAGCTTCTTGTCTATTTTATGTAAACTTACTTTCTTTTATTATATCTATAGTGGTTATTTTAATGCTATACCTTGAGTGTGTACTTTAAATTTGGAGGTGTCAAAGAAGAGCCGGCAAAGTTATCCCTGTTTAAGCTTGATAAACAGAAATCCTTTAACTTCCCCACTCTGTGCATTACCAACCAAGAGTGGTTGCTGACAACTGAGGACAAATTGTCACTCTGTGATTTGATATCTAGAACTTGAACATTTTTTCCCCATCCAAAAAATGGCCTCTTAACTATAACTTCACTGAACTGTCTGCTAGCTTCCTTAAAATGAAATATAATATTTTCCTTAAGCAGTAAAATAATATCAAACAACAATATTGACCATACAAATACTTAAGAGTAATTTCAGTAAATAATGATTTTCTTAAAAAAATAATTAATATCTTTTAAGCCTATGTTACTCCCTTTTCTGGCTCACTGACTTCTAAAAATTAATTATTTAATTTTATAGGTATGAGTGTTTTGCCTACATATATGTCTGTGCACCACATGCGTGCCTAGTGCTCATAGAGGCCAGAAGACAATGTCAGATCCCCTGGAAATGGAGCTACAGACGAGATGATGGTAAGCCACCATGTGGATGCTGGGAATTGAACTAGGGTCCTCTGAAAGAGCAGACAGTGCTCTGAGTCACTGAGCCATATCCCCAGACCCCTGTATTGCAACGTTTAAGAATGTTTGGACTGTAGCTTTACTCTGAATTACTTAGACTCTTGAAGATCATGGAAACCTTTGTCTAGGTGTGACTTACCTCAGCCATGTTTTGTGTACGGGAAATGGTTTCCATATGTCTCCACTATTTCACAGCCAAAACATTTGCACACCGGTTGGGTGAAAGCCTCCCACAGGGCTCACTCCCCTTATTTCAAGTCATGGACAGAAAGACTTCAGATTATAGGAAAGAATTTGTCTTTGTATTGTGTATACGTGTCCCCCACCCCCCTCCTAATTTCAGGACTTAAAATCGTGTTGGGTCATGAACCTGTTTTACATCTTCTAAGGAACATGTAATTATCAGTGTTGGTGAGTGAATTTAAGACAATGTTAGATCATAGACAGCATAAAATATAAACAGGAAATGAGTCTAAAAATATGTGAAATTTATTTTCTTGTGTGTCTTAAACCTTAGTGGCCCAAATATGTTGCTTTCTGACCTCCCTGGAGAAATGCCCCTTACCAAAGCCAAGCAATTTTGAAAATTAAAAACATATTTTATTAATAGCTCAAATACAGGAAGAACACAACAGCCCTTCCTGATGATGTAATTGAACCTGATGATTTGAATTAAAAATATGCTAACATCTGGTAGTTCCTCAGACAGGGCCTACCAGAAACAGAGTCAGCTAACCTCTGAAGTACACAGATTCGTGCTTGCTCTTCAGTTTCGTTTTTTTTTTTTTTTTGAAAAGAACGTGGCCCTTTAATAGCAGTCTGTATGATGAAAAAGAAAAATAGAGAATCTTTGGCTTTAAAGCTTTGTTCAGATTTACCAGAAATGTCAATCATTCACAGCAAGGCTTCTGGAGACCTGAGTGATTTCAAATATTTATTTTTATATCCGCAGACCACTCCCCAAAGAAAATCAATATACAAAATTTCTTTCATTTTAATTTTCAATGAATTTCCAACTGGAATTTTTCATACTATAAATACAAAAAAAAAAAAACCGAAGAGCAGCTTGCTTTTTTTCTAAAATTAGAAAGAAATAAAGACGGAAATGAACGTGTCCCATAATTCTTAAGAAAAGGAACTGTTTGTTTGGGGGACTGAAAAAAAATCGCAATGCTTTATGTTTTTGTTCAGGGCATGGAAAATTACCAGAAAGGCTGCAGGAGCTAGTCCCAACACAGCTTCCTGCTCAGTTGTGGAAGGCTTGATTTTAGCCCCTCATTCTGAAACCCAGCAAGTGTCCTTAGAAGGACACAGAATTTCTGTTTGGGGTCCTCAAGAACAAACAGACCTCAGCCAGAGAATGTGCCCTGTGCTTCTATTATGGAAAACTGCCAGCCCTGCCTTGGGCAGCACACAGAGCCAGCCCAGTGTCAATGCACCCTCACCAGCCAGCGTAGCTCTCAGTAAGTGAGTGAAAAAATGGAGGAACATTCACTTGTATAGCAGAGCAGCCAGGACAATTCAGAACAATTGAGAAACTCCATCTCTTGGTCTGAAAAGAAATTCGTCATGGACAATTTATTACTTAATTTTTAATAACTTCTTTATTTTTTTGTATGGTGTCAAGTTTTCAGGAGCAGCCTATAAGAATACAGACGAAGCCTGTGTACGATTTGTGAAATGTTTATATTTTGCTTTGTCACCCTTTTTTTCTCCCTATCCTTCACAATGATACACACACACACACACACACACACACACACACACCACATTTGGGAGTAAGGGACATTTTGCATCTAGTTCTAAACGAATTCCACGGGATTTTGCTCTTGTTTATGACATCATTCTCCTCCTCAAAAGTGTAAATTTTGGTGCCCCGGAAGTGCTCATTCGCTCTCGTCTAGAATACATGAGAAACCATTCAGGGTTGCTCATCATATTACTGGAAAACAGTCTTTCCAGGTGAAGTTCGCCTTTGTCTGTCTGTCTAGGTACGATGTGGGTTCAACAGAGCTGAAGAACCTCCGATCTTCCCTTTGATGAGCTGTGACAAATCGAGACATTCACCCTTCCGCACCCTTTGCACCCTTATCAGGATAAAGCAAATTCCCAGTCAGGATGGAGGCGCACACAGTTATCCCCAGCCCTTACGAGGCAGAGGCAGGCGGATGGATCTCTGTGAGTTCCAGTCCAGCCTAGTCTACGTATTGAGTTCCATGACAGCCGATATAGAACAACCCTGTCTCAAAAACACCAATCCCTGCCCCCCAAAAACAACAACAAGAAAGCAATAACAACAAAAAAATGAGGGGGTGGTGAATTTCCATTGTCTAATTCTCTGACAATTGTCCCTCTCAAGGCAAATTAACACAAAGGAAACGGAACGAATGCAATGAATGACAGCATAATGTAACTGGCCCAAGAAAAGAAAACCTGCCTAACTCAGGATGGGGGAGGTAATATATTTTTAAAAATTATTTTTAAAGGTCCATAGCCAGAGTGATTATGAGAAAAAGGAAAGAAGACATGAACGTATGTACATCTGTGTTATAGCAAAGTGCCAACGGGACTCTGGTGACACGCTGTGTTTTCAGCTTCTCAATACAAATGGAATGGAAGCATTCCTGGGAGGACACAGCCTAGCAACCCGGACAGAAGAAGCAGGAGGCTGGACTAGCCCTCTGTCTGTTAGGGAAACTGAGTTCCCCCATCAAAGCACTTCTCTCTAATTCCTTTACCTATGGAACAACACACACAACTCTTCCACAAGCATATTTTAAAGAAACATAAGGGAAAAACAACCCCTTAATCCATCCGACCAACAAAACCCTAACTTCAAGGCAAGACAAAGACATGACAGGTAAATAACATCTGTACCCTGATATCCCTAAAACACAAATGATATCCATCAAACCCCGCGGTAATACTAAGTACATTTATCCCTCGAATGAAAATGGTTACCATTTGAAAATCAATGAATGTAACTTATTCTGAAAGTAAGATTAAAAAGTTTAAAATATGTCATCTCAATGGACAGAGCAATCATTTGACAATATTTACCTATTTATTATTCATGATCAAAAAAATTTTAAAGTTCCAGAACCCCAGCAATTTGGGACATCCTAACAAGAACCTCTTCAGAGACTTATGGAGAACATCCATGTTGGATAATAATAACTTTCTCAGCAATTCTTTTGAACAAGGCAAGATTTTACATCTTCAAGATTTTTATTCTGAAGCTGGTAAACTGTCCTGTGGTCAGAGACATCAGAGATTTTCACTGGGTCAAGAGTGAGGGACGATCAAGGAGGCATCAGAAAAAGTTGCTGAAGGTCTACCTGCCTCACATGTTTTAAATTTGCTTAAAGATCCCAGGCGGCAGTAGGCAGGCAGGCCCACAGAGCAGCCAGTACCAGNAGGCAGAGACAGCTCGCAGTGGGTCCCAGGAGAGCCACCCAAGCAGCTTGCGGTGGGTCCAGGTCCAGCCATATGGCGCTGGGTGGGTGTGAGCAGGCAATGGGTAGTTGGCACATAGATGTATTGTACAGAATAGAATTAGATATTTATTACTTAAAGAAGGGGGAAAGAAAGGGGAGAGAGAGAGAGAGAAAGGGAAGAGAGAAGAAGAGAAGAGAGACAGGGAGGGGGCCCAAGAGAGAGACACACGCATGCATGCCAAGAGAAAGAACAGACAGAGATCCAAGATGGCGGGAGGGGGGAGGAGGGCAGGGTCACCGGGAGTGGGCGTGGCTTGCCTCTTAAAGAGACAAAAACAGCAACACGTATATTCGAATATGAGCATTTTAAGGCATAGTTATCATTGGCATGATAATTTCACTTTAGTTTTTATTTGTCTAATCTCTTAAATCATTTAGCTGTTCTTAGTTTTCATCTTATATTTTGATAGTATAAACTACAAATTAAAATTTCTGTATTTCTTAAGGTTCTAGGTAAAATTCTGTAACCTGTAGCAATCAATAACTCTTATAGTCCCTTTCTTTGAGTGTGGGCAGAAAACTATAATGTAGTTGCATCTAATAGACAGTGGCATTCCAGGGTTTTTATTACCTTATATAGCAAAGATGAGGGGATTTTTTTTTTCAGATGCATTTAAGGTCCTTAATCACTTGTCTTTACCTTAATCAGAAGGATAATTCTTTTCCTGGATAGGTCTGACTTGATCAAATGAACCCTCTGAAAGAGAGTCAAGAGTCAATGATTCCTTGCTGCTGGCTTGTAGGTCAGACATGCAATGAATTTTCATAGCGATATGAATTTGAAAGAGACTTATCAGCTGCACGTAAAATGGGAACTTCCGCGGGTGTTTGGAATTCCATCTTGTGAGATCTTGAGCCGAGTATCCAAGTAAATAATGCCTGGAGTCTTGACTTAGAAAATTTTAGATAACAATGTTGCTTAATCTGTGGTCGTTTGATATGGGTGTAAAAGTGAATCTGGGCTGATCACACAGCTTAGTGATAAGAGTACTTGTCTGTTATATGTGAGGTCTTGGGTTTGAGCTCCAGAACCCCGAAACACACACACACACACACACACACACACACACATACACACACACATACACACACACAGAGAGAAAGGGAGGGAAAGAGACAGAGAGAGAGAGAGAGAGAGAGAGAGAGAGAGAGAGAGAGA
>LOEQ01004597.1:130851-160192 GCA_001685075.1 Bramus lutescens
CATTTGGGACCTACAGCATTTCTGCTGCCTACTGCCACCAGGGATCTTGCAACATTTTTTAAAAAAAAATCATAAAACTCTTCCAACTGCTGTGGCAGAACAAATGAGCAACAGCATCTGAAAGGAACCCAGATTGATTTGGGGTCACGTTTTCAGAGCTTCTACCCCTGTCCACTTGACCCTGTTGTTTGTGGGATATGAGTAGCATAAGGTCCTTGTGCTCACAGGTGAACACCAATGACTTTGTGCCTGTTAAGCCCGCATTCTCCTTGTTTCAACAGACCGCGTGTGTACCTGTTTTCCACCCTGAAGGCTAGGAGTGGATGTAGTTAATAGCCTGATAATCTGTGTTGTCCCGAGGGCCAGGTCCCACCCGAATCCCCCAGACTATCATCCCAAATTCTTCCTTCCTAGACCTTTATCTTGACAGAACCTGTCCTTAGGGGAGGTGTCACGTGCCATTTTTACTTTGTAATTTGTTGACCTCTACAATGACCTAGACCTCACTACATTTCTTCCCTAGGCCCTTAAGCTATAGAACCCATTCTTGTGGAAGAGGTCAGGTGGACTTGCAAAAGAGTTTGGATGGAGTCACACCGTAAGCTTTATTGTGATAATTGTTGCCAGGAAACATTCCTCTAAAGTGTACTGTTCTTAAACAGGTCTAAAACAAACTGCTCCTTATCAGTTTGAACCAGCCTGACTAAGTCATGCTGAGCTTAAGTCATTCCTTCTCTCCCCTCTTAAGAGCGCAGCTTGTCTGGCCATAGGCACTGTCACAGGCCCTCCCACGGTGGGTTTGCGGGGAGGCCAACCTTACAACATGGAGGCTATGATAGCGCAAAGCCAGTCATACTAAAAAAGCCAGGCTACATAAAGAGACGAAGGTGTGGAGGACAAATGTCACCTTTAAGGCCATGCCCCCGTGACCTATGTCTACCAGTAGACCCTATAGCCCCAAGTTTCCATGACTCGCTAGCAGCCGTGAAGCTACGAACCAGTCCATGCACAAAGGCAGAGCTTCGTAATTTGATCACTTTCCAACAGTCCCCACCTCTGAATACTGTAGGACAAAGTCTTCTTACATGAGCGTGTTGGAGACACTTGAAGCTTGTAGCTATGACAGAGTAGAAACAGAGGCAAAAGATCCATGGGAAAATATTGAAGAGAACTCAGCAAGCATTTTAGGTTATAGGTTATTTATTTAGCAACCGTTGCCCTTAATTTTTATTTCATTCACCTGTTTTCTTCTCCGAGACCAGAGAAAGGCTCCAAATGCGAGTTCTTTCTTTTGTTTACTTAATATATTTTGAGGGAGGGGAATTCATTTATTTTGATTTATGTGTATTAAAACTTTATCTGGATGTGTATATGTGTATGTACCTGTACAGACGTCAGTAGAAGGCATGGGGTCCCCTGGAGTTAGAGAGGGTTGTGAGCCATCATGTGGGAATCAAACCCAGGTCCTATGTCAGAGTAGCAAGTGCTCTCAAGTGCTGAGCCTCCTCTCCAGCCCACTCTTCCACTACCTTCTTTTGAAAATATCTGACCGCATGAAATGAGAGCTGTGTGTGAACCACACACTATTCCCTAACTTTCTGTTTCTCTAAAGGCATCAGCATGTGAAATCCTGCCCTGGAAGTGAATATAGGTTTTGAAGGCCAGAAAACTCTGCACTTCCAGGGCTACCATTTTATCTCTATTCTTGCTGAGGCGGGCACCCATTATTCCAACAGCCACCCCCATCCCCTGTCTTTGCATCAGCAAACACAAGCTTCTGTGGGGCATATGGCAGTAGGCAGAACTGTTTTGTTGTGGCTAAAAACACAGTTCCGTGTTGTTATTTTTAATTAAAGATACTTGTTTCTGTCACACAGCGAGATAATTTTTAGACAAAGGCTTTGTGTAGACTGTCAAGGAACAAGTTTCCCATCACTATGCTGTATCTTAAACACTCCCTCTGGATGAGAAAAACTCCAAGCAAACAGAATAGACCATGGTGTAGTCACTGGGGGTGGGGTTAGGGGTGGAGGGAGGGGATTCTTGCAGTCTGAGATATAAAATCAGTTACTGAAATACCTTGCTGTGCCAGTTGGTTCTACCTAAGGAGGATGGGTGTGGCCAGGGAGTTGGAAATGGGCACTAGGTAGGGATGAGCATCTCAGGGCAGTGGAGATTCTGGGCGCATTTGTAAATGCATCCAAGCAGAAAACAGCCCCTTCATGAAAACTGTTACACTGTTAGACCCTATGCCTCAAATACCTGTGCCATCACTTAACTTTGGTGAACTTCAAATGGACAGAATATTCAAAGTAGCCTTTTGGCTTTTAGTGGAAGTTAAAATAATGCACGCCAAACACTTGTCTATTACGGTTAGTTGTCATGGTATTTTGGACATTTGCACATCTTGCTACTGTGGTAGTTACTTTGCTTGTGGCTGTGACAAAAACACCTGGCAGAAGCAGCGTAGGGAAGGAAGGGTTGATTTTGGCTCACAGTTTGAGGGGAGACAGTCCGTGGTGGAGAGGGTGTGAGGCAACAGCCCACATCATGCTTTCAGTCAAGGAGGACAAGAAGAGGGAACCCTGGGTCTCTTCCTTCCTCTTTCATTTCCTTATTTAGCTCAAGACCCCAGCTCTTGGGATCATGCCAGCCACATTAAAGATGGACCTTCCATACTCACTTCACTCTTGGGGAAATGGCCTCATAGGGATGTGTGTCTCCCAGGCGCTTCCCAATCCAGCCAAGCTGACAAGGAATGGTGACCATTTAGACTATCATCACTCATTTTGCTGCTTTCCTTTCTTGTTTCCTCTCTTGTCTTTGTTATCATCACCCTTGCTTGCCCCCAGGGCATTAGAGCTAGGACTCTATCCTCTGTCCTCCCATCTCTCTGAGACAGTCCTGCTGTCCCCTCTGATCTCAGGGAACTCCCTGCCCACTTCCCACCACTCCATCCGCCAACTGCCCTGTTCTCCCTGCGTATTATTATCCTGGTTCCATCAAGCTGCAGGCACGCATGGCCTGTTGGACATCCCAGGTCCAGAGCCAAGGCACAGAGCCAGCTCTTAATTACTTTCTAGAAAGTTAGTTTTTAAGCACATCCTAAATCCTGTGCACATAGGGCCCGGGATTAGCTGGGAGGTGTCAAAGTATTTTCCCAGCCTGCTCTGCCTTTCACAACCTTGAACAAGTCATTTTCGCGCATCTCTTCTCACTTCCCTAATGGAAAGATTAGGGAGATAATATCAGGAAGGTGCTATCTAAATATGAAATGAGGTATAAAGGAAATAAATAGCAGACTGTGCCTGTCAGAGGCAGCCGGTCCTCTCAACAATGTGTTTTTCTGTGACCTCCAGTCTCCTAGGAGTGGTCCAGGAAGCAATAATGCACAAGCTGAGAACTCTTTCTGCCCTCCTTAAAGCGCATGTGCTGCTTGCTCGCTGCAGGCAGACTTCCAACTACTCCTTCAACAAACATTTTCAGAGTACCTCCTGTGGGTCGAGAGATTGACAGGCTAGAGGCTGCACATTTAAGCATAAAAATGTAGTGCTGGTCTTTTGAAAGACCGAATTCTTACGGGAGAGTTGGAAACACAAGCTGTGCAGTATATGCAGAACGGAGGTTTGTGAAGGATTCTAATACAGGTGCACTGGAAGGAGAGCATGCAGGTTTCTTTGAAGAGATGGTTTTGGCCTTGCCTCTCCAAAGCTGAGTTGGGCAGGGTGAGAAAAACTGGGTAGACCAAAGAAAGAGTGTGTTGAACTGGCAAGCGATACAGACTAGCTTTCCATCCAAAGGCAGGCGGGAGGATGCTGAGGCAGAGGACAGTGGAGGTAGCCCTGGTGGTACCTCGCCTGCAAAAGTATTTCAGCCTACAGAGACGGGTACTGCTACATAACTACATATACTCCATGTAGAGGCTGAGAGCTGCAGGAAGCGATTTGTGTTTTCTCCTTGAAAGCAGTGCAGAAGGTTTAAACGGGAGACGTGTTTGATCAGCGATATGGCTTCGGCTTTGCAAATATTTGCCTTCCTTTTGAGGTCTACTACCCGTATTCCTGTAGTTTGTACTAAGGTAGGTTTTCAGCCTCTGAGTTGCCCATGTATCTGTCTGAGCTGGTAGCAATTAGCTATGTGTGACGACGGAAATGTAAACCTGAATTAATGAAAATTAAATTAAAATGTAAAGGTGTCATCCTTCCTGCTACCCAAGCTGCTTAATTCCACTACTGTGTCTCAGGTGTTCAAAGGTGATGTTGGAAAACCATTGGTAAAGTTTAGTCATTGCAGGAGGTTCTTCAGGACCACCGTTGTGTTTGGACCGTCTGCTTGCCTGACATTCGCGTGAGATTGCTCAAGGCGGTGATAAAATTCAGAAGCGCTAAACCCAGTTCCCTAGGGTCTAATTCCAGCTTTGTTACCTCCAGTAGTTTCCTACCTTGAACAAGTTACCTAGCATCTGTGGGTCCCGGTTTCCTAGCAACGGAACTTACTGCTGTTGAGATTTAAATGCACTAATACATGAAGAGGGCAAGATGGGGGCCCAGCCAAAGCTGATCACTGAGAAATATCAGCTGTCAGCATCCAGTCAGGAAGCTGGACCGCTGCCCTCGCAATTGGTCCTGATTGGTCCTTACCACTAATAAGAATACTGAGAGCGGCCCCTTCCCGTTTTCTTCCAGCTATGACTGTCCCTGACTTGGATCATGCACTTTCTAATCGACCACCTTTGGGACTCAGGGTTGGAAGGGACAGGAGAAAGTGCAGTGCAGAAATGAATCATTCTTAAGAAAGTACAGGGAACATCTTGGTGTGCTGGAGGTGTAATTGAGCTCAGAAATTTCCCCTGAACTCTGCTAGGCAGCAGGGAGGACGGAAAAAGACCCCGAGAATGGGTCACTTTTCAAAACTGAGAATAGACTCCTTCCTATTATTTGAAATAGCCTCACTAACAAGCTTGTTCTAAATTTTCCCACCTAGCGGTCTCTACAGGGTATACTGATGCTTTGGTATAACGTTTCAGAACTGAAATGCTATGGGGTTTTGCCTACGGTTACATGTGTGCTCAGTGCCTTTCCTAAAAATCACTGCATAGATGCTCCTAGGTCCAAATTTCTCTTTTATTTATTTTCAACACGTGTATGTGTGTGTGTGTGTGTGATGTGCATGAGTGTATACACGTATGTTCACATGTGTCTCTGTGGGTCTACATGCACGTGTGTATGCATGCATGTGGAGGTACAAAGTTGATGTTGGATGTCTTCCTCAATGGCTCGCTGCTTATTGAGATATGGTCTCTTACTAAGCAGAGCTCACCAAATCCTGGCTAGTCTAGCTATTTGGCTTATCTTGTCTACCTGTGAGTGCTTGGATTATAGGTGACTATCACACTTAGCTGACTTTTTATGGGTTGTGCATGTCCAAACTTCATTCCTCACGTGGGCATGGGAAAAGCTCAACTAAATCATTGGTCAGATACCCTTTGAGGCATGGTGACCATGCCAAATGAAGAACGCATTGCCTGTTTGTTGCTGTGTGTGGTTGGATCTTTATGCCATGCCTAACCACAGGAACTGACTGGAGGGCGACATGAAGAGAGGATCAGAGCTGCCTCCTGCCATTCTATTAGTACAGGTCTGATGACTCGTATTTGCAGGTAATAAAACCGGGAACAAAGTTTACCGACTGGAGTACGGGTGGCAGAGCTGGAAGGAACAATCCCAGCTTTTTAGTCTTTCCCTAGCAAGCCTTCTTCTGAAGTCTGAATTACACAAAGGGAACTTAAGAAATCTCCCAACCTCCTTACCCTGGATGCATTTGAGAGACCACACAAGCACACACCAAACAGGAATTTATGACCAAAACCTCAATTAAAAGAAAATTTCCTGTGTATGTGGTAAAATTAAAGACCTGCTTATGCTCACCACAAAAATCTGCTCCATGCCTAGACAAATGCAGTCTTCTGAAACACTTTGTGTTTGAAACCTACCTGCCAAATACAGAAGCATGTGCACATAGCCAAGGCTCATCCATGTGGTTTCAAGTAGGATGTGCCTCCAGCTTAGACTCTTTCATGCACTAACAGCTCCCTGAACGCTGAAAATGTTCCTTTGTCTATCTCTCTTTCTTAGGAAGGAAAAAGCAAATGACCCTTCAGAAATAACTGTGTTTGCCCAGGCCTTTGAAGACCAAATATACTTTTAAAATCATCAACCTGTTGACTTTGTCAGGATTTTTGGTATTGGCAGTTATACATTTTTTTTAAATGACAAGGGGAAATAAGATACAAGCATTGTACTAACTTATGCTCACCTCATCCATGCGCGCCAATCAAACATGGCAGATAATAATTTGAGACTCTAATCCTGAACAGTAACTATGGAACGTGAATACATAGAGGCCTTGGTTAAAGTCAAACAAAGTAGCAGGACTTTACTCACAAAAAGCAAGAAAATTCCAGGCTGTGGACTCAGGGCAATTTTGAATTATACATCTTAGAACACTGTTAAGTCAAATATTTGAATGTCTGCAAAGTTAAGCCTTGCTGTTTCAATTACAACCTATTACGCATCTTTCTGTCTTTACAGGGCTGAAGAGAGTAGCATGTCTTTAGCTAAATGAAGGCAAATCTTCAAAGGCGATCCCTGCCCAAACGAGATGATGCTGGGAGCTATGGCAGGAACTTCAGTCTGTGGCTAGAGCTGAAAAAGTAAGTGATAAAGCACAAAGCCTCCAGGAAATTGTTTTGAATCAAGTCTGTGTTCTTTAGAATATAATGGATGTTGAATGCTTCCTGTTAGGGTGATTTTTATGGCTTTTGGTTTCAGGGACTTTAAGAATTTCTATAGGCAGCCTCCCAGTTGACTTTCTTGTATTCTAGAGAAACTGATCCAAATCAAAAGTGTGTGTGTGTGTGTGCGCACAGGCATGCATGCATGCATGGCTATGCCTGTGTGTGCCTGGGTGACGCAGCCTGGGGTCTGGAGAGACGGGGAGTGAGAGTGTGCCCATTTTACAAGCGCAAGAACTTGAGTTCAGATCCTAGCACCGGTGATGAAAAAGCTAGTTGTGGCCACATATCCCTGTAGCCACAATGATGGAGACAGGATTGGTGGGTCTTTGCTGGCTGTTAATCTAGTTCCAGATTCAGTGAGATATTGTCTCAGGTAATGTTTCTAGTGCTGTGAAGAGACACCATGAGAGTGACAACTCTTATAAAGGAAAAACATTTCATTGGGGTGGCTTGCATTTTCTGAGGTTTAGCCCATTATCATCATGGTGCCACATGGTGGGGTACAGGCAGACAGGTGCTGGAACAGGAGCTGAGAGTCCTTCATCTTGACTCCACAGCCAGTAAGAAGTGGTCGGAGATACAGGGTGTAGTCTGAGCTCGTATGAAACCTCAAAGCCCACCTCCACAATGACACACTTCCTCCAACAAAGACATACCTACTAATGCCACTCTCTATAGGCTTATGGGGCTGATTACATGCAATCTGCCACAGAGCTCCTGTCTCAAAGGAATAAGGTGGAGTTGATAAAGCAGGCCACTCAATGTCCTTCTCCAGCCTCTGCATATATACACAGGCACGTGCACACATATACATGTATACCACACACACAAATGCACCACAAACATAGACACCATACTCATGAACATAGAGAAAAACAAACGTGTGTGTGTCTGGTTTCTTTCTCAGAAACTCATTCAGTCTGTATTCTGTAGAAGGTACCTTCAGCCAGTGTTGTTACTACTGTCCCCCAAGGCATACTTGTGCACGATTCCACACTGGCATTCCAGGGCACATCGTACTCAACTGAACCACACTTAGCAGACAAATAATTTCTGACCTAAACATCAATGTTGACTGCACGCTAGCATTGGAGAACAGATTCCTGTGGGTTAGCGCTAGGGAAAGCATATTCAGAGCTAGGTTACAGACTCCAGGGTGTGCCTAGGCCTTGAGTGATTAGCAGATAAGATAAAAATGAGAGTAAGGCTAAGACAGGCCCTCTAAGTCTCAAGGGTAAGATGATTGCTTTGTGACAAACTTTATTTGCTGCTCCTGTTAGTCACCCTTTGTGTCAGTTAGCTACTGCCATGTAACAATCCACATGAAACTGGGGGCTCAAGAGCTAACCGTTTTCTTCTGCTTATGAGTGTATAGACCAGCGCTTCTCAACACTTGGGGTGAGACTGTCAGAAAGGAGGTATGTTTGATGATCTTAAGAGTGGAGACATCACTCAGTAGCAAAACAATAGTTACGAAGTAGCAAAGAAATTATTTTTATGGTTGGGGGTGACCCCAAGACGAGGATCTGTATTAAAGGGTCACAGCATTAGAAAGGTTGGGAACCACCGTGCCCCAGAGGATCTAAATGGTTCTACCAGCAGCCATATACACACTTTTGACATGTGAGATAAGTTTGCGCTCTAGTTGGCTGTAGTTTGCAGAACCCACTCTTATGCAAGGACAATAAGGTGAGAAATTGTCCCAACTCCTTGGGGGAAAAGTGAGCCATTTAACATGTACTGAAATGTCACATTGTACCCCAAACATGTATGATTACTATGTGTCGAATACAAATTAAAATGACTTTGAATGAGTTAACGAAAGTGCTTGTGCAGGGCAGCAGTGGAATATGAAGGACAGGTAGAGATGCTCGCAGAACAGCCAACTGAGAGCAGTGGTAATCAGGACATCCTAATGTGGGCAGCATAAATGATAATCACATCACATTCAAGAACATATTCCCATTTTATAGAAGAGAAGAGTGGAAATGCAGAGATTTACTGACTTGACTGAATCCACATTTCCAATAAGTGACTGAACTGCAGCTAATTTTTTGGTTTTTCTTTGCACTTAATTTCCCTTCATCTGTGCTGTATGGCATACATCTTATGTTATGCATCTGAGACTAATGCACCAAAGATTCCTGCAAGAAGTGTCCTTTTGGGGGGCGAGGGAAGAGTATTTTCAAATTTGGGAACTACGTATTTGGTGTCTTGGTTACTTTTCAATCACTGAGACAAAACACCATGACCAAAACATCTTATAAAAGAAAGCACTTAATTTGAGACTCACCGTTTCGGAAGGCTAGATCCATAACCATCATAGCAGGAAGCATAGTACCAGGGAGGCGAGGGTGGGGAAGTAGGGTGGCATGACATTAGAATAGCGCCTGGGAGTGTACACCTAATCCACAAACCCGAAGAAGGAAGAAAAAGATAAGTGGGAATAGCCTGGGATTTTGAAACCTCAAAGCCTGCTCCCCCAACACACTTCCTCCAACAAGGCCATACCTCCTAATTCTTCGCAAACAGTTCCACCAATTGGGACTAACTATTCAAATATGGGGCCTTCAGAGGTGGGAGGGCATTCTCAATCAAACCATCACATTGGGATATTAATTCATGTGATGGAACAAAGACTTGGAATTCAGACCAGAGGTACTAGACAGTTCTTCGGGGCAAAGGAATAGGGGATTTGCTTAGAATGGGAACGGGAGCTAGTGAGTTCTTACTTCTGGTGAATGATTCTTGGTCCTTGGATTCTTAAGATTTAAGCAGAGTGGTGAAGTGGAGGACACTGGGGACTGGCTTGAGAAATTGCTGGAAGGGAAATTTATGGATCAGGTACGGTCTATGAACTCGAGGAAAACAGTCTCTGATTTGGCTATCTAAGTGTGCACTCTAGACCCTATTGTATTTTTGTGCAACACTTGGATGGCCAGACAACAATGAGACAGCAGATATTGTTTAGGAATATCTTCAGAAGGAAGGGAAAGGGTCTTGTGCCTGGTTGTGGCTATGTTGTGCTGGAAGTGACCAACCTATACAAACCAAAATGAAGTTCAAAGAGGACTCAAGAGCAGCAGATTAGGACAAGAGGGTAGCAAGTCAGTAACTACCAGGATGTGCGTTCACCACTAGAATTCTTAGGAACTTTTGTTGTTTGTGATGCTTCAAAGCCTTATACATACACAGGACATATGCACACATGCGTGTGTGCACACACACACGCACACACACAAACACACACACACACTGAGGCATGCACACACATGAGAAGAATGGAAACCCTGGGAATGAGGAAACCACCTGCCTCTCTCTATGTAGAAGAAACTCCAGTGACCAACAGAAAGATTCTTTAGAGAGCTCGAGAGACAGACAGACAGACAGACAGACAGACAGACAGACAGACAGACAGACAGACAGACAGAATGGAGATAAGAAAACCAGTTAGGAGACTTTTGCAATCAAGATAATGAGATCCTGAATCAGGGCGGGCCAGGAGGTGAAGACAAAGAGACTCATCAAACTCTCCAGGAGGGTTGGTACCTCCAGATGTGGAAAGCTGGAGAGCATTGTTTCCTCCAAACACAGGGCAGTATACCTGGCATGATGTCATTGCTCTGGCAATATAGTCAAAGCAATTTATTTTTGGTTACCGCCCAGTGTATAATTCATTGCTTGGTTTTGAGACAGAATTTCATGAAGCTTAGACTTGTGATCGTAAACTCCGCTTGTCTCTCCCTCCCAAGTACTGGGCTTAGTGTCATGCGGCACCACTCGTGGAGGTCCAAATATGTCTTAATCTGATCTGGAGTAGATAAATTATTTAAACACCTTGAAAAACAAGTGAGACGATATATGCCTGACATTGTTAGTGAGCATTACTTACCAGCACCTGGCGAATTTGGGGAGACCTCAGGACCTAATTGTCTTTGGAAAAGTCCAATTCCCCTAGAGCTATGCTTTACTGATTGCCTCGGTGATTTCCAATTCAATCAAATTGGCAATTAAAATTATCATATTTTCCATTGCCCTATCATAGCAGGTGGATAATGCAGCTTTAGATCTTGCTTTTCAAAATTCTACCTGGATGCCTGGGAATACTTGTTGGGAAGAGTTTTCATACCCTAGTCCCATTCATAGGAAGGAGTAGATGTGGCAGGCATAAGCCACCAGCCCTCCTCTAGCCCTGCTATAGAGTCCTTCCGGGGATCCTAATGGCAGCCTGAATGAATTAGTACCGTCGTGTGGAAACCTGAGTGCAGTGCATCGCATGTATTTGAGGAGTTCAAATGAAATGTTTTTCTTTTTAATTGCACAATGACACTGAGAGACACAGGAACATTTCTGGCAAAAGAAACTCAGCTCTGATGTGTTCTCTACTCCCTGCCTTGGGTTCATGTTCGAATTGGTATGTAGACATATCTTTCCAATTCTTCATTATTATCCATGCAGTTTAACTACATGACAATTGTTTTATCTCTTGATCTTTTGGAAAAGTATTGAGAATGCTTGAACTATCTCACTCTAGTTCTGGATCCTTCCAACTATCACAAAAGAACATATCTACCTGAACTGCCAATCCCTTGGCATCTTGCCATATATCAATATGGGGTACATTTTAACTTCACTGTGCCAAGACATCAAGAGGTCACTACGATTTAACCCTTGGCACATACTCTAGGTGTGTCCCAGAACTTAGTAAGCCATGTACAGAGTCACAGGAAAGACTAACAGGGATTGTCCAAGTTTACCCTGGCTGGCAGCTGAGCAGTGTGAAAGGACAAGGCACATCAGTAAATCCAGTTCAATAAATATTTAGAATGGGATAACGATATGGGAGGCTTTGAGGTAGAGAAAAATGACTCTTCTTTATGTGGTAAGAAAGTTCCAGGGCGAGCCTCCTTCTGTTTGTAAAGCTGAGTCCAATAATGTCTGCAATTTATTAGGCCTTTCTTCTGAAGACTTCAAAGTATTAGGTAATCAAACCCTGGCTTTTTAATTCAATATATATTTAAAAAATGCTAAGCTATTTGGCCAAAGAGGTGGAGACATTTGCTAGCCTTATGGTCTACAGATATAGACATATGCATGTATTTATTCAACACATATGTGTAGCATACATGCTCACTTATACATGTGCCTTTGTGTCTGTATATCAGGTAGGCATGTGTGTGTACAAGTTTGTGTATGTATTTCCTTCTCCTCAAGTGTAGCTAAGTATGACATAGTGTATTGTCCCCTCTCTGGGAATTCAGAGGTTCTGCTATTTACTGCCTGTGCAACTTGGGATAAGTCTCAGACTTCGTCAGCCTCTGCTTCTTTCCATAGACTTGAAAGCACTGCCATTTCTGTGGGATAAGAGGAACATTAAATGTAATAATACAGGAGAAACGGGTGAAATTGAAAGCCTTTTGAGGTCAGTATTGGTGCTGGGAGAGCCTGGAATGGCCCTTTCTCCAATTTGATGGTGAGGACTGTGCTCAAGTCCAATCAGATAAATGTGCTAGGAAGCATATGGATGCATTTTTCTGGACAGATGGCTGCTATGCTCTGCCCTGCACATGAATGGCTTTCTGTGGAGTTACCTTAGCGTGGAGAGCCTCTTTCAGGAATCTTTATGGGGCTAAGGTGTGTTAGGTGAACCTCAACAAACAAGGAGCTACGGGCTTGAACCTAATGCAAACAGTTGGCCGGATGTCCAGGACTGGGTGTAAATATCTTAAATGCCATCGAATGTCAATACCTGTATTTGATGATATTACATAAATTCAACTTTGATTGAACAAGGATAAATACAACTGAATGGACCAATTTATATCTCTGAATACAGAAATAAATCCCAAATCATGGGAATTTAGTTCCTTGTGTCCAAGACATCCCCATACATAAAAGGTGTGTGTGTGTGTGTGTGTTTGTGTGTGTGTGTGTGTGTGTGCTCATTCTTCCTAGCTTGACAATTCTTATCTCCTTTGGAACAAAGTCTCAAATAAATAGACCTCCCCAGATACCAGCTGACCCAGGGACTCCTCGGTGAACGAGGGAAGAGTGATTTATTTCCCTGGCAAAACTGTTTATATTATGTGGTAGTGAGTGTGTTCTGGCGCCATTAAAAATTAGCAACCAAATCCATCTTTAACAACTTTAAATAGTAATGTGGGTTCGGAAGAGGGTCAGTTTCTGGGTGCTAGCATGTTTATAACCTTGATATAGATAATGTAGATTTAAACAGACCCCTGAAGTTGACCAGCGTTGAGGTGTTGGAGTTGGGCACTTTAAAACAAGTGGTTTTTAGATATAAAATCAAATACATCACCATCTAACCACTCCTTGGCCAGGTGTCTGCTATCAAAATAAAATGTATATATGTAAAATATAAAAACCCTGAAAGGATATTGCAGCTGGTAAGCAATAAAGATATTCATTTGATAAAGGAAACATTGAGGGGAAAGATGAATTACAGACTCTTTGCCACAAAACCCAAATGTTGTTATGGAAGCAAATCACCAGAGGACGAAACTCAGTTTATATTTCCTGCCCACTGTCTTGCCCCCTACTGTGTAATTCATGGAGAATCACTGCTTAAATTCTCCTCCATAGCGGAGGCCACACGTTTGTAGCCTTTGCTATTTTTCTCAGCCTTGTGACTATTACACCTTCAGTAACTAGAGCGAGGAAAGGAGAGTTCCAGCTCACACATTCTGAGGGGATGGCCCATTGGAACCCTGAAGGCATGGCAGCTGGAATACTCGCTATGGTGAAGACAGAAATCTTGAGATGGTTGTGCAGAGACGGTACCAGAAGAATTTGCCAGAAGCTGTAACCCCCAAAGCCTGCTACAAGTGGCCTTTCTTCATCAGCTAGTACATCCTGAAATTCCACAGCTTCCCAAAACCGCACCACAAAATGTTGAATAAATGTGGGAACACTCCTTTTAGAGGACATTTCCTACTGACATCATGACAACATGCATTTACCAGTGTGCTGTTCTCAGTGTCCTGCCTCTTCTGGCCTCACTAACGAGCTTGATTCTACCAGACTTTTCTTGAATGGAGTTCACTCTGCACAGGGTTAATAGCTATCTTTGTTGTTTACTTCTGGAGGGTTGTTGAGTGATTCCCACCCTTCATCAGCTTTCAACATCAAGAACTCGGTGTGGTATGTCGTACATGGTGTGCTGGGCACAGTGCCAGCTTCCATTGCCAATGTCTTTTACCTGCCCCCATGTTGAAGGGACACATTACAGATAATACGAATGACATATTTAATACTACATTAACAACTTGGGGCCTTTGACTTACACAAAAGAAAGGTGTAGGCATTGCCTGGGTCTTTTTAAATCTCGTTTGACTTCTTTCAATTGATGGCTTGGTTTGCTCACAGGGACTCTTGGGATAATCCCTCCGTGGTGGACTGCCATTAACATGTCAATTCATAGTAAGGATTCATTTGAAATCACTCAACTTAAGTTCTACGGATGGAGAGAGGAGACGTTGAACTATAGTCAGGATGCCGTTGGGTCGTTAATCCAGGATGCCAAGAGAAATGGCAGTGGATATTAGTGGGACTCCAATGATGCACCTGCAGGTGATACAAAGCCATCTGTAAACCAGGAGAGTAGTCCCCAAGCTGGAAGATCCAGGTATTGGGAAAGATGACATAAAACTAACTCACCACCAATAACAGAGGTAATAACGTAAACAGCACAGAGATAATTATGGATCAGACAGCTCACACGGCAGCTCAGCAGCTGTTGGGTAAATACACTCAGTTGTTCTCTTTTGAGAAGGGCATGGGGCCTCTGGCATGGTCAATATCAAAGCCAGGTGTTGGCTGAGCTGGAGTTTGCCCCTGCAACTCCCAGTTCAGTGATGTGCAAACCCTGCTTCCAATAACACCCATTGGATCTTAAATGATAACGCAACTCTCTCTGTCTCTCCAAGCCCTCACTGACTGCTGCCAAGTGTAAGCCACATTTGCAGATGAACCATCCTAGTGAGCAAGACAGCCTACCTTGTTCAGTACCCCACGGATGTCCCCCCCTCTACTTATTTTTGTTTTATATTCCTATATACTTTTTCCCTGGTTCTGGTTTTGTGTCCTTATTTATGTTTCCCCATACTTTATGGTGTGGATTCATGTACCTCAAATCCTATAAAAATAAGGCAGAGCATAAATAAATCAATCTCTGCATCCATAAAGCAAAAGCACTGAATGGGTTATAAAGTTTTGCTGGTGTACTTGGGCACATTATTCCTTGTGATATTTACTTCCCAATAGCTGTCTAGTTCTGCAGAATTTACAATCTACATAGGAATGAAATAGATTTGTTTACCTGGAGCGTCCCTGTTTCCCTTAGTCATTAAATAAAAAGAAACCTGAATATTTTTTTTTAATCCTCCTGAAAGCTTTCCCATGTTGTGGTCATCATCATGCTGAATAAATTGTTGTGTTCTGATGTAGGTTTCTCCTGTGCAGCCTCAGAGATCCCTGCTGTGGTAGTTAGCTTTTCCTGTTCCTGTAACAAAAACCGCTTAAGGAGGGGAGGGCTTATTTTGCCTCATAGAAGGCGTGATCCACTGGAGTGAAGAAGGGTTGGCATTAAGAGTCACTCTCTAGCCGCGGTCTAAAGAGCAGGAGGTGGCTGGCCGGATTGCATCCACAGTCAGGAAGTCCAGAGAGATGAATGCTGGCACTCAGTCCAATTTTTCACAGACCCCCACCCCTCACCCCCAACTTTTTATCCTCTGGGACTCCATCCCACAGGATGGCAGGACCCACATTCAGAGTGAGTTCTCCCTCCTCTGTGAAACCTCTCTGGAGAGATCCTCACAGACACTTTCAGGGTTGTGTCTTCTAGCCAGGTGGACGATCAAGACCAATAGTCACACAGAGGTATAAGAACAGTTTTTAAACTTAGGTCCCTAATCCACCCAAGAACCCTTCTTTCAATCTTCAGTTTCAATTGGCAACTTTCTACCATCACTGGATCACCACAGTACTTGAGTTGAAGGTAGGATGCACAATTAAACCCTGGGCGATTTTGCTAATCAACTAATTAATTTTTGCTTCTGTCATATTTTCCATCCTGACTGCAGTTTTCCCTCCCTCCTCTCCTCCCTGCCCCCCAGATCCACTCATCCTCCCAGAGATATTAACCAAACATGGCATACCAAGTTACAATCAGACCAGACACCTAACTCATATCAACGCTGGAAGAGGCAATCCAGTAGGAGGAAAAGGGTCCCTAAAGCAGGTAAAAGAGTCAGAGACAGACCCCCACTCCCATTGTTAATAGTCTCATAAGAATATCCAGCTACACAACTATACCATTATGCAGAGTACCTAGGCCACACCCATGCAGGCTCTGTGAACACCTATGAGTCCTGGTTAGTTAATTCTGAAGGCTATGTTCTTGTGGTAAGCACTGGGTACTTTATGATGATATACTGAATATGCTTTTTACCTCTTGCATGCCCATTTTTTTTCTCATACTGTATGGAGACTATTCACAGTCAGATACGGTTTTTAATCTGTGCTGTTTTAAACTCAATATTTTATTCTGAGCAACCCCTTTTCCTTTGATTTCATCTTCTTCCAGTACCCATTTAGATGGACCAAATATGTGGTAGAGAAACATAAAATCTTCCTCAGATCGTGATGGTGGTCTTTGGTAGAGAGTTCTGATCTTGCTGCCTGACGATGTGCATTTCCAATTTTGACCCAATGATTATTTACACAGTGGTTTTAGAGGAGACATTGAAATCCTCAGCGCTTCATTTTCCTTATCTGTACAATGATGATTGTGATTCTCTTTCAGCCCTATGAAGAACAATGGAGAGAGTTTGTACAAAACATCAGTGATTCAGCTCTCCATTCACCCACACAACGACTCCCCTGGTAACAGCCTTGACCATGCCAGGCTTAGAGTCTGTTGTGTGTAAGGGCAGCACATACCTGCAAATGTAAGGCCCTGGCCCGTCTTCCTTGTCTGCTGCTGCTCAGGTATGCATCCTAGCTCAGGTTAAAGCACTTCGCTGTACTCTGGGCATGGTCTGAGTCGGTGTTATACAAAAAAATGATACAGGTTACTGAATATTCTCACTTTAGTGTTTGGTCACAAACCTCAGGGAGCTGCTCCATGCTCCTGTGACTGTTGCCTTACTTGGTAATGACCTTGGCTCATACTCCTTAGAGACCCTAGGCTGTGAGACAAAATGTCTCTCCCCTACCTGTCATGGACATTCTCAGCCGCCTCTGTGTGTTTTGTAAACTGTTAGTGATCTCTGCATATTAATTACTATTTCAGTTTGACAATTCTTGGCCAGAGATATCAAATGCATTCAGAATCCTTTCTAAAAGGAAAAGTGCCCCAGATTTGGCCTCTGCTAAACTATTGTACAGAGAAGGGAAGAGAAAATCACGGGGCGCTCTTAGGAAACCTTTCTGTTTAATTTTTCCTGGAGGCATGGAAGGCACACAGCGAGATGCTGAAGTTTGATCAAGGTAATGAGCAATTTGACCATTTTGTCATTGATTTTTTTTAAAGGATGTTTATATTTGAGGGTTATAAGGAAGGACTCAGATTTAATCATAATTCCACTAGAGACTAGTGTTAAGTATAGCAACATTATTTCCTATGGTATATTCTATTTAACTTCTAGAAAACTCACAATAACCCATGATTAGGCAGCTTGAAAACTCAGCTTCTATGGCTAAGGATGCAGCTCAGTGGTGCAGTGTTTGTCTAGCAAACTCGGTGACCGACTTCAATCCCCACTGATACAAACAAAACAAAAACAACGGCACCATGTCAAGTTCCAACAAATTTCAAAATATTCATTTGGACTTTGCACCTTGTCATTTGCAACCCAAAGCCCCATTGGCACAGGAGGTTAAGTCACTTGGTGGAGAAGGCCATCTTCACCCAATGTTAAACATCCTCTGTGAAAGGGCCCTTCATAAGCTGTTTCTCAGAGAAGTAGAAGGAAGACGAATTAGCAACTTGAAAACTAAGGCTGTGTTTTCACAATCTGTCATAATCTCTTTGATCTTGTTATGAAAGCCTTGTCAGATTCCTCCTCCTCGTCTAATTTATGGCTCAATAAGGATTCCAGGTTCCATGGTGCTGTCATTACTAGGTGTTTAGAGGAGCCTGCCTTGACTCTGTCCTCAGTGCCCAGTCTGCTTGCCGTCTGTATTCCTGCTCCTTACAAGTGAATGTAAGGCCTGAGCACACGTTAGCCAGTGTAAGGCCTGAGCACAGGCTAGCTGATCTAAGGCCTGATCATAGGCTAGCCAGTGGAAGGCCTGAGTTAGTGTTTATTAAAAACCATTGACCATGTAAAACATTTTAGAGGAAAAAATGCAAACAGGGTTAAAAAAATAAAGCTAAGAAAATTTGTACTTTAAGAAATTAAAAAACATACAAAAAACTGAAAGCCCCACTATATAATCTTGGACATATTTCTTGACCTCTCTGTGTCTATTTGGCCACGAAATTATGGATAATATAAGCAATTACCTCATTGGATATTCACATAAATTAATAGTATATGTAAATCAGTAGACAGTACCTGCTATAGAAAAGAGAGGTCACTTCTATCCTGATGTTTTTCAAACTTGGAGCAGACAAACCATTAACACCACATAAAACTGAGCAAACAAACAAAGTCTGTGGTATCATCCCTCATTGCATGTGAAGCTAAGAATCAAGAAATATTTGATTATTTCTATCTGTCCGGTTTCTAGCCTGGCACTTGGGTAAATGCAGGAATGGATGAACGAAGGTGCAAAGCCTGTATTGGATGTATCTCAGCTGGATTAACCTACATTCTCCTGACCTTGGTAGTAGTAACAATATTTGATCGACTAATAACTTTACAAGCCATTGTTATCTTATTTTTTTTTAAATCTGAATCCTCATATGGTTAATTTGGAATTCATCAACTTATTAATTTGAGACTAGGATGGCCGACTTGGGATTTGAACTCCCAGTATAACGCAACAGAAAAGCCTGTTTAGCTTCTGGATGTGGCCAGAATCTAGGCTTCCCTCTTGGTTTCCCGATTGCTTTCTTTACACTTCTGCAGCTTTCTCCATGGCTTTGATGATACAAAACTTCTTATCTGAGCAGGAGGGGATGCTCGCAGATTTGATGTCCTTGTGGTGTACTGATAGTTATCACTAAAGCTATAAGGCTTCATGCTAGTGTGTATAGTTTGAGTGATTTGAACAAATTTGCATGAATAATCAAGCCGATCGGCTTGTTCCCTTTGTCGGGTTCTCTTTTGTATGATATGTGAATTCTGGGGAATGCCCAGGAAGGCTGGGTTTGCGGAGCGGACCCAGTGACTTGCTGAGAACTCTTAGATTCCTTTGGTTTTTCCATTTGCTCCATAGGAGAGAAGCAGCCGAACTGTACTTCAGTTTACAAGGCTCTGCCTTGTGTACTGGCTGACCTATGTGTTACAGCTCGGCAAGGGCTCCTATGAATATCCATCCCATCTCAAGTGCAACACTGCTGTTGACTCCTCTCGGGGCAAGCAAGGAAATTTAGTCACAATTTCCTTTTTATGTGAAGATATTTTATTCACACTGCATTTATTTCATTTTTGCTGAATTATTCTTTTAAGAATGCTGTGTTATTCTTCAGTCATCTAGGAATGGCTCTTTCTTTCTCTCCCCTCCTCTTTGAAGTTTTGAAGTCATCAAAGGCCTTTTTTCTCTACCTATGATAATAAGGGCTTTCATCAGCGATAGTCTAAAAATGCCTTTTGGAGAATAATTTTTAAGTCATAAATATGAAGAAAACCAGGAAATATTTATCTTCTATTTTAGGTGCAAGACATAGGAGCAAATAGAGCTTGAAATATGTTCTGTGGCGGAGTTCTGAAGCCATTCAACATGCCTCTTAAATCCCAATTTCAGTTCTGCAAAGGCAAACAGGAAAATCTGAGCAATTACTGGGACCACCCGGCTTGTTCATTCATGTACATGAGCTACCATCACAACACAACACCTGAAAGAACATTGGAACTTTTTTTTCTTCTCTACCTAGAATCTTGAGTTTGGCTATGCTGTTTAAAGTTCAAGAGCAGCCCTGGTTGACAGTAAATAAGATCAGATGAAATAATGGTTATGAAAGAGCAGATGGATGCAGTCTTATGTGTATATATAATAGGTCATATATCCAGTACTGCTAGAGAACTCCTTAAGTGATGCTCAGAGTGGACCTGTTTTTTTCAGTTGTCAACTAACAAATTGGTAAACACTCCTATCCAGATAACATAAAGGCAGTTGAGTATACACTGTAAGTTCTGCGAAGTCTTGAGAAAGGCTGTTTTGGACTTAACAAGAGGACATATCCATTTAGCTCCATTTCAGATAAATACCACCTCATTGGCTCATAGTTCTCTATTCATCATGATTTAAGAGCATTCATAGAACATCAGAAGGCTTTTAAAATTCATTTGTCTTTGATGTCATAAACCTGAATACAATAAGACAAATTTAATATTTAATGTATGTTGAGTGTTGCATTGACAAAGAAGCAACACTTTGTTGTATTCTCTAGCAATGACATTCTCACTCAGACACCAGACAGACATCCCATGATTCAGTTCAGTCCTGACACTATGTAGGTGTATTGAGCGTCTCAGTGCAGTTGACCCCACTTCGGATGACAGTCAACAGTCTTCCGTCTCTTGCGCTTTAGGTTTCCACGTTCCCACTTCTGAGGTTTGGTAATTTGCTAAAATAGCTAAAGGAACTCACTAAACCCTTTGCACATGTGTACTGGGTCTGTTTGAAGGATGCTACCAGGAACAGACATATAGGAGTGACGTACAGGGTAGGACATGGTGGAAGAGATGCTAACTCTCACTGGGCACCTGCTTGTGTCCACCAACTGTGAAGCTCTCTCAGTCTTGCTCTTTAAGAGTTGAGGACTCAGTTTTGAGCCACTTGTTCTTCTAGATTCATCTAGAATACTTCATTGGTAAAAACTCAAGAGTAATCATAAGGAGTTTCAGTTTTTGTTTGCTTTGATTGATTTTTTAATTGGTAAAAATCAGAATGTATTTACTATATACATTTGATTTTTTCAAATATATGTATAGATATATACACATATATAAATATATGTATACATAGAGATACACTTTGGGATGTCTAAGTTTACCTAATTAACATACATGTTACCTCACAATGGTGCTTATTTCAGGTTGAACACTTCAAAAAATTTACCCTTAGCATTTTCAAGAATACAACATACTGTCGCTACCTACAGTTAGATCCCATCTTACTGAAAGTCTGTTACCTTTGACCAATGTATCCCAAGCGGAGTCATAGGTTTTGGCCCCAGTTCTTGGTAACTAATACTCTCTGACGTCACCTTTAGACTCCATGGCTGTGAGATCTTTTAGTAATTGTTTTCTCCGCCTGACTTCCTTCTTCCTTCCTTCCTTCCTTCCTTCCTTCCTTCCTTCCTTCCTTCCTTCCTTCCTTCCTCTCTCTTTTATACAGACAGGACTTCTATGTGTAACCCAGGCTATCCTGGAACTTGCTGTATAGATCGGGGTGACCTCAAATTTAGAGATCTGCCTGCCTCTGCCTCCCAAATGTTGGGATTAAAGGTATGTGTCACATTGCCTGCCATTATTTATTCAACATAAGGTCCTCTGGGTTTATTCATGTACTACAAATAACAGAATTTCTTTCTCTTTCTCATGGCTAACTAGTTTCCGTTATTTAGACATATCCCATATTCATTTATCTAGTATTTATCTGCATTTATCTAGTAACAGATACTTAGGTTGTCCTATCTCTGATAGTCCCAAACTGTTTTTGATAAGCAGAAGATTGAAGGTATTTCTTTTTTCTTCCTTTTCTCCCTTCCTTCCTTTCTCTTTCTTTTCTTTTGTTTTTGTTTTTCAACACATGGTTTCTTTGTGTAACAGCCCTGTCCTGGAACTCTGTAGACCAGGCTGGCCTCAAACTCACAGAAACACACCTGCCTCTGCCTCCCTAGGGATGGGATTAAAGGTATATTGCCACCATACCTGGCTTATAGACATTTCTTAGACATGCTGATTTCCCTTCCTTTAGAGCTGTAGTTCTCAACCTTCTTAATGCTGTGACCCTTTGATACAGTTTCTCATGTTGTGGTGACCCCAAACATAAAATTATTTCGTTGCTACTTCAAAACTGTAATTTTGATGCTGTTATGAATCCTAATGTAAGCATCTGATATGCAACCCTTGTTAAGTGGAGGCTCACAGGTTGAGAACCACTGCTTTAGACACACAACAGTAGGGTTGTGGAATCATATGGTAATTCTATTGTGAATATTTAAAGAACTCTTTCGTAGTACATAATGACTATATTAATATGCATCTTCAACAAGGTTCCCCCCCATTTCCCAACATTTACCTTATATTTTAGTAATGGTCAATCCAGCAGGTACAAGATAACGAATCACTGTAAACTTTGTGTACATTTCCCAGATCCTCTGTTCATATATCTCTAGCAGGTGTATTCTATACGTTCTATGGCTGTGTGTCTATTGCTATATACCTATTTTCACCTATGTTTTTAAATCAGGTGATGGTGTGTTAGCTATTGAACTGTTCAAATTCTTCTGTTTTGGGTATTGTCTCCTGATGAGCTATGTAACATGCAATGATCATCTATAATCCTGTTGATGACTCTTCCTCGGCTGCTTGTTTCCACTAGGATCCCTTTTCCTTTCCCATAGTTCTGCACTTCTGAACTAGGGGCCACAGCTATAAGCACCCTGCCCAGATGGATGCAAGGGAGCTTGCCCTATGCATCCTTCCAGTACTTTTAGACTGTGCTTCCCACGTTTAAGTTTTGTATATGTGGCCTGTGGTAAAGATGCAGTTTCCACTCTTCTACATGGGAAGTTTCTGGTTTCCCCAGAGCCATTAACTGGGAGATTGATCTTTGCACATCACATAGCTGTAAATGCATGGATTTACTCCAAGGGTTCCTCTTTTCACATTGGTCGGTGGTGGTTTTATTTGTTTATTTTGTTTTATTTTTATTTTACTTTATGTTAGTGGCAAGCTGTTTGGCTTACAATATATATGTAGTATATTTTGGAGACAGTATGATATCTCTGATGTTATCCTTTTGATAAGACTGCTTTGGTCATTGGAGGTCATTTTTGGTTCCAGCAGATTTTAGGGTGTGTGCATGCGTGTGTGTGTGTGTGTGTGTGTGTGTGTATGTGTGTGTGTTTGAGGGTAGAAGGGATAAATCCGTTGGTAAAAACAATTGTCGTGTATGTGTGAGGATCAGAATTCATATCCTCAGCACTAAATTAAAAAATGAAAGAAACAAAAAGACTTTTATCCCCGTAATTCTATTGTTGGAGGAGGGACAGGCAGGGAACCTAGTCAAACCAAGATCTCCAGGTTTAGCGAGTTACCCTGTCTCAAGGGAATAAAGTAGACATGATAGAGCCAAACACATCTGATGCTTTCCTCTGCCTCTGCACACAGGGGGCACACACCTGCACATCCATGAGTGTGTGTACCTACATGTCCTCTACACCCCTCCCCCCACATTTTGTGTGCATGTTCTCCGTTTTTATCCTAGGAGGTCTCTAAGATGAGTCACCCCTCAGTGGCATGAGTGGCAGAGCAAACCTATGCCACACCACCAAGAACAACATCTAGAGGAGTCAGAAAGATCATCAACTCCTTGGTACCCCCAGTTAGGATTCTAAGTTGATTCATTCATTCAAGAGCACACCGGACCTTACCATCAGAGGGCACATCCTGTGGGAATCTATATCAGTTTGTATTGAGTCAGAGAGATACCCCCTTGAGACTGCTGTGGTTGGGAATATTCTTTCTTAGCATGCCTTTTAAGGACGAGATCTTGCTTTTGACTGCAGTCTAAATCGTGCTGGAGACCATAACTCAGAGACTCTGGATTGTCTAGGAAAAGTTCATAAATGAAAGGACGGTACACAAAGCCTTTGTATAAAACGCTATTTGGATGCCTTTGAGATATCAAATCAATTATTATTTTAAATACTAATATAATAAGTGGACCACTTGAAATTGAAAGAGGCCTCACTGGCAATAAGGAGGACAGGTTTGGTGCTTGCTTCTCTGTAAGTGCTTAATGAAGCCCTGTGTGCTGCACACCTGCCTTTCCAGAACTTGGGAGCGAGGTACTGTTTCCAAAAGTGAAGACAGAACAAAGAAACAAAGCTCCACGAGGCACTAAATGACATTCAAAAGGGGGAAATAAAAATAAGCGTATAGGATCCCCATCGTAGGCCTCTGAGGCTGAGTGCGGCTCTCACCCCTCATCTGGGAAACCCCTGTAGTAGAGAGGTTGATGCAGAGAAACCACAACTGGTTTAAAGGGCAGAGAGTACTTGACTGAGGAGTGCCCACCCCCAGCGGCCCATCTACCTCAAACCTGCTTCCCTCAAGGCTCAGCCAAGAGGGGCCACGCAATTCTAAAAGCCACAATCAGGAGCATTGTTGCAGATTAGGTCATCTGGACGTGACAGGGAAATTGCACCCGGGAACTCAAACCCCAAGGCTTGCACAGATCAGGTCAATCGATGTTACAGCCACGGAGGTGGGAAGAGTCCGCAAGGCCCCACTCTTCGTGGAGGAGCTGCTAGGGGAGGGGGAGTCAGTGTTTGATCCCTTGTAGGTTGCCCGTTCCCCATTGGACAGCCCTACACCCGTGGACACACAGGCAACACTGATTAGACTCAGTGAATTATACTGAAAAAGAACAAGAAGAGGAGAGGAGGAAGACTGACGTGTGGTGAGGGCTGAGAGGAGTTGGAGGAGGAGGAGATGTTGATAGAATCAAAGCACATTGTATTCATGTATGAAATCCTCAAGAATCAATAAACATATTTCCTAAAGTACCTCTGTAAGAAAACACATGACACGCGTTGGGATGCACACATGCCTTCAGCCAGCTCGCAAGGTTCTTTTCTGGGGCTCCTGCTGGGTCTGTTTGCTTACTTGCTTCTGTGAATGAGGTTTCCAAGTAAGGACTCTGCAGTGCGTCCTCAAGGCTGAGGCTTTCTGAAGACCGCAATACTGAACTCTTGGTAATATCATGCTGCACCAAAGGTGGGAACGGGGGTTGGGGATGGGAGTGGGATAGGGGTGGGGANGTGGGGATGAAAGGAGCTTAAATGCTCAGCCAGCCAGGTTGCTTGGTTCTGCCTCCCCCCACTCCCCATCCCCATTCTTCCCATCAGGGTGTGATTTCAGAGAACAAAAGTTCTGACTCTAGTAGTCTCTAAGAGGATTTAGGCAGATACTGCTGGAGAAAGTCAATAGCCCTATGAAGATTGTAACTTCAAAGATGCCTTCCACCCAGAAAGGTCCCTAACTCATGAATAATAAAAAGAGGGAGGAGCTGGAAAACTGAAGGTGAAATTTCTGGGCGGGATGTTTGCTGATGCTGGATTTCCCTAACCTTTCCATTAACACAGCGCCAAACTTTGAAGCCGTTTTCCTTGTTCAGGGACATATTAACATGCGTAGTGTGGAATGCAGGGAGTGAGTGAGTTTATTTTTAAATGATTATTTTTTAACCTTTGAATTCTAGCTAAAACATGTGCAGCTGTTTTTATCTATCACATACACAACTGTTTATTATAATACTGTATGACTCAATCTAGAATCAATAGTCGTTTAACTCCTAGTCCTGTACATTTGTCACTGAGAACCAGAAATGTCACTTCTCTGAAAAAAATGGGGATCCTGGGATGCTACCTTTTCACTACATAATACAATGCTGCTTCTTCTAGCAGAGCCTACATACCAAGGGCTACAACTTACACCCTTGTCCTTTGGCATTTTCCTCTGAACAGAAGCAGTCTCTCTAAGACTCTGAAGGTTAAGCAGACCTTGTATGTCTGCGAAGGCCGAAGGCTAGCTTTACAGAAGCAGTCGATGATGCTGGGAGGAGACCAGCTGAGATGCAGGGAGCCAGTCTCTCAGACCTACTGCAGTGAGCTCAGGGTCACAGTTTTCATGGGGTGTCAGCTTTGTTGGGGTGGGTATCTGGGTGATGCAACGGCTTTTGAGTCATCTCCTGCAAGTAACCCTTCATCCCTACTCTTGTGGGTAACTCCCAGCCCCCACCTCAAATCATGGGTTCAATCAGTTCACTTGGTTGCAGTTATCTTGGTCTGTGGTAGGTTCCCTTTCTGAAGTAGGTATGTCTGTGCTGTGTCTTCCCAGGAGAAACCTGTCACACAACGATGACAATAAAATTTGAGCTCGTGCATATTGATTGGATTATGTCCTCCCAAGATTCCTACATTATGCCTGAACTCCCAGTGTGGTTCGGTTTGGAGACATTTGCTCCTGGAAGAAGGTAGTTGAGATTAAATGAGTTCTTCAAGGTGAAAACTGAATCCAACAGGACTAGTGTCTGCAGAAGACCAGGAGCAAACACTAGGAAGAGCACAAAAGGGAAGCCGGGTGAGCAGGCAGAGAAACCACCCGAAACCAGCCCCGCCAGTGCTGAATGGTGGCCTTCTGGTCTGCAAAGCTGTGAGAATAAATATTGTAGCTTAGACCTCAGTACACGGTGTTCCATGACAGCAGATTCTCTCTGTTGATTCTGGAAACAGTTGCCATTGAAGGGTTCATAGATGTCACAATGTTGTGTAGTTGGGAGATCCAGGGTTTAGAACCAGCTCAGGCTGGCACAGATAATAGTCTCTTTCCTCCCTACCTCCGGTGGACAGCCCAAAGTGGGCAGACTAGAACATTCTTAGGAAACCCTCCCCCCCTTGACCAGGCCAGATAGCTGTGTTGGTCATATCCACCTTCTGGCTTTTAGTGTTCTAGCATTTATTTATGAAAAATGGATGTAAAGTTTGTGTCTTAAACAAAAACCCTTTGTTTAAGTGCACAGTAAAATAAACTCAGTTTTTATTCTATAATATAGATTTGACAGTTCTTTGAAAAATGTTCTTTTTAGCGCACACCTTGAGTCCCAGCACTGAGGAGGCAGGGGCCGGTGGATCTCTGAGTTTGAGGCCAGCTTGGTCTACACAGTGAGTTTCAGGTCAGCCACGGTTACATAGAGAAACCCTATCTAGAAAAATAAATAAATAAAATATAAATAAATCAATAGACAGCTAACTAACTAAATAATGTATGTCCTTTCCCCCCTCTGTATTTAAAAAAAACAATAACTTAGAAAAATGTAAGATACTTTCATGGGGAAGACTATTGGGTTAGATGGCTATTATCCAACAATTCAATCTAGTATTGTGAAATCTAAGTTCAGAGGTGAAGAAATAGAAAAAAGTCAACTTCGTTTTAAGAGTCCAAGAATTGCCAATTTTCTTTCAGGCTATATAATCTGTTACCAATAAAATTAACAGCAATAAAAAACAGAGATCCACTCTTGTTCTGGGTATGAAAAGCTTTAAAGAGTTTACATATACACTGAATGAAGCTCAATTAAAATATATCATCAGAGGCTGGAGAAATGGCTCAGTGGCTAAGAGCGCATACTCCTCATACAGAAGACCCAGGTTTGGCTCCCAACACCCACATGGAGGTTTACAGCTATCTTAGTTAGGGCTTTTATTCCTCTAAGGAGATGCCATGACCACGATAACTCTTTTTTTTTAATTAATCCCACCCTCTCTTCTTCTCCCCTCCTATTTTTCTCAGGATGTCTTGTCTGTTTTCCTTTTCCAGGGGAAATCCACATATGTTTCTCTTAGGGTTCTCCTTGCTGCTCAGCTTCTTTGGGATCCTAGACTATAGGCTGGTTATCCTTTGCTTTATGTCTAATATTCACTTATGAGAGAGTACATACCGTGTTTGCCTATCTGGGTCTGAGTTACCTCACTCAGGATGGTTTTTCTCTAGTTCCATCTATTTGCATGCAAATTGCAAGGAAGGGAAAGGGGAGGTGAGAAGGGGAGCAGGGAGGAGGAGAACTTGAGGGAATGGGATGCTTAAGAAGAAGGAAGGACACTGAGGGAGAGAAAGGAAAGAGATATCCTGATTAAATGAGCCATTAAAGGACTAGGGAAAATCCCAGGAATCCTCAAGGATGACCCCAGCTAAGACTCTCAACAGCAGTGGAGTGGATGCCTAAATTGGCTATTCCCTGTAATCAGACTGATGACTACCTTAATTGTCATCAAAGGACCTTCATCCAGCAACTGATGGAAGCAGATACAGAGACCTACAGCGAAGCTCTGGGCCGAGCTACTTGAGATCAGCCCAAGAGAGGGAGGAGCGATAATACGTGCAAAGGGGTCAAGATCATGATGGTGATATCCACAAAAACAGCTGACCTGAACTAGTGAGAGCTCACTGACTCTGGTCCAGTAGCATAGGACCAAATTAGGCCCACTGAATGTGGGGACAGTTGTGAGACATGGACAGTCTATGGGGCCACTGGCAGTGGGACTAGGATTTATTCCTAGTGCTTGAACTGATATCTAGGAGCGCATTCTTTTTGGAGGGATACCTTGCTCAGCCTAGACATAGGGAGAAAGGTCTTTGTCTTACCTCAAGGTGAAGGGTCATCCTTTGTTGACTTCCTGTTGGAAGCCTTACCCTTTCTGAGGAGTGGATGGGGAGATGGGGCGGGGGAAGGTGGAGGGAGTGGGAGGAGGGGAAGGCGTAGGAACAGGGATAGTTATGCAAAATGAGAGAAGATTGTATTAAAAAAATTCTTAAAATCATTTAATTACATTTTCAGAGGTTCAGTCAATTATCGTCACGTTGGGGAGCATGGCGGCATGCAGGCAGAGGTGGTGCTGGAGCTGAAAATTCTTTATCTTTCAGGAAACAGGAAATCAACTGGCACACTGAGAGGTGCCCTGAGCATTTGGAACCTCAAAGCCCACAGTGACACACTTCCTCCAACAAGGACACACCCACTCCAACAAAGCCACACCTCTTACTAGAGCCACTCCCTATGAGTTTATGGGATTATGGGGGCCCAGTTCCATTCCAACTACGACAGCTGTCTTTTACTACAGTTTCAGGGGATCCAACGCCCTCTCTTGGCCTCCTGACATCACACGGTCAATCACAGTGTAGAAAGTTTTTCTCAGGCTTGAAGGTGAGAAGGGGGAATTGCAGCATAATGCCATCTGGGCAGCGATAGAAAACACCAGGTGCACATGTCCGCTGGTGTGTTGTTGCACCAAGCTGCCTGTGTCAGCAGGAAAGTCCAGCAGGCCAGCGTGTTACCTGCAGTTACTTTCCAGGGTTTGTCCCCGTGATACTCTTTCTGCTTCCTATTTAACCGGAAACTACTGCTGCCTTCCACAAACTCTTCTTCTTTAGGCAGACACTCTTCCCCTTCAATCAGCACTAGACATTGGTTTTAAAACTGGTTGAGATGTGTTTTTAATGTTAAAACCAATTAATTAATTTTGTGTTTTTAGTGTTGCTTTTATGTGTATGATTTTAGGGCTGAGTACTTGATATTGGGTAAACAAGTAGGTGGCTCTTCCTTGGGGAAGACTGCTTCTATTGT